>NW_023591244.1:1733110-1748421 GCF_014843425.1 Jatropha curcas | reverse complement strand
CTAACAAACTCCTAATTGCAAGGTCGTAGTCTTAGAGTATTTTTTTTTTGGACTTAATGTGAGAGACGAACTATTTTTCCTGTCTTTTTAAGGTACTTTATGAGCAACATATCTAAAGTCTTTGTACTATTTTACAGTAAATTTGAATGGAAAAAAATAAAAGACGAAAATACATTTCTATGCTAATTATTATACTTCTTTTAAGTAAAATTATTCTTTAATATATAAATAATTAATTTATTTATTATTAAAAAACTAAAGTATTATGTCATTTAAATGAATTTTAAAATAGGGATAAAGGATATTGTTTCTTTTAATAGAATTTAATAGCAAGAAGTATACATTTTTGAAGGATTTATTTATTCAGCGGTCCAACAGTACGGGGAAACACAACAACTAAATAGTTATTCTCACACCACAAAGAACTAAAGTAATCTATTTTATGTAATATATAAATTTTTTAGAGTAATTATTTTTTATAAATATATTATTCTCCTCTTGTTTTATTTATACAAGATGTCATTCAAGTAGCCTTAAACAAAGTCAACTTAAAAAAATAATTTTTTAATCTAAATTTATTTATTATTTGAAAAAATTATAATCATTACATCTGTCTTCATAATACTTATTAATTGAGAAATAGTTTATATTTCATCAACATAACTTATCATACATTTGTGGTTTTAATGAGTTAATAAATTCTTTTTTTTTTTTCCATGTTCTAACCACCTTTGATATAATGATCTCAGTAATTATTAAATTTAATGGTTTTCTTTAGAGAATTAATATTAATGAAGAGTAATTGAAAACTCCCGAATTTTTACTATTTTTATAAAACCTTTGGAATTTTTATTATAATCAAAAAATCAAAAATTTGATCCGCTTTGTTGGGCTTGCGAGATATAATAAAAGAATATGCAACTTCGAGCGCCAAGTATAGTGAGTAGGTGCCTAAGCCCAAAAATACAATCGTCAAATTTTCTATCTGAGAATAGTTAAAATTTTCGAGAAATAACTAATTGAAACATTCCAGCACGCATTAATCCCTATCATAGTATATATTATATTACATATATATTTAAGATTAATCTAAACAAATATCATATATATTTATATTTCTATTTTACTTTGAAGTTAAATGGACGGAAATGTACGGAACCTAATTAAAATAAATCAATAAATCGAACCGTAACCCGGATATAAATTGATTTTATCAAAACCACCGGATAACTTGAAAACCAGTGAAAAATCGGAGGAATCACAGCGAAAATCGAGTCAAATCATTTTGAATCAGAATCAACCGATTACGAATCAAACCGCGGAATGATCTTAGAAAACTGCCCTATATTATTTCCTTCTTTCTTCCTCTCCTTCTTCTTCTTTTCTTCGTTTTAGTGTTGAGCTAGGCAGCACCGCTCCTCTCCCTCAGCCGTTTCCCGGCCACCATCCGGACTCAAGGGAGGTGGTGATCGACTTAACCTTGGAGTCGGCCGGTCTGGTTTGCCCAGCACTTCCCTGGCCCCTGATCGGATCTCATCAACGCCAAAAGTGGAACTGTCTCCTTCGACAAACGCTCGCTTCTCCTATCGTTCAGGTGCGTCTCCATCCGTCATCCGGCCATTCTCAACGAGAAGACGAGTACCGATCGCAACTTCGCCTCCTCTCGTGCGATGTTACTCTTCTCACCGCCTTAACTCCTGCAGATGCGCCGCAAGGGAGGAATGAACGGCCAGGAAGGAGGAAGACAGCGGCGTCAACGCCATTTTAGCCATAACGAGGCCACCATCTTTCAACAAACGAGCAAATGGATTTGAGCTCTTTAGGAGATTTCGATCATTTTTGGTTGTAAATCTCGAAGGAATTTCTGGAAAATTTTCGGCCACTGTGCAACAGCGGACGGCGGCGGACGGCTTCTGGGCTGGGAACACGGCCGGCGAATATTCCCCGGCGAGGCCTGTGAGACAAGAATTCTCTTCACTCTTTACGCGCCTGATCATGGAATCGTCACCCGTTCTCAATTAGTTACGTGTCTAAAGACCAACATCTTCCCCAATTACTCCGATATTAAATTTACTAAACTTTTAAATAATTATTAGTTAATTAAATTGAATTTTAATGGTAATCAATCCAAATATAATTTTGCTAAGAATAAGTCCCGGTGATAATTGATAAGACTCTTGAATATTATTTAATATATTTCATGAACATTAGTTACAAACGAGGAGGTTCCGGTATTGAGGATTAAGGGAATTCCTAGCTAATCAAATTGCGTAAGCCCGTAAATTCAGGAATCTTTAATTAATTATATATGTCTAGGAGGAGTTAATAATTTTAAGCTTAGACAAGTAATGTGTATAGAGCTAAATTAATAATTATTATATGGATCATGCTTGGAGGTTAATATCAATTGTTTAACTTAATTGATTTGGAATTATTACAGTATCATATATGTTGAGTGTGATGCAGATAAATGTATATATCCTGAAGCGCATGGGTTTGGTTTGGATTGATTTGCCCCCTCGATGGATATGGGCTGTGTTGGAATTGATTGCATCAAGACGATGATAAATAAGGGTTATGGCGGAACGGATACTAGTTGATGTGAATTGTCCGACAGATTAAGCTTTTGCATATTTATAATTTGTTGAATTGTGCGCTTTAGTCACAAATTTTAGAGAGAAGGTTGCTAGCCGAAAAATCGATTAGAACCTAGACTAGTTTTAATTAATACAACATAAGATTAAATCAAGTTTATTTAACGAATTAATTCTAATAACTTAATACATTTAGATTTTATTACTATAATTATTTCATTATATCATTATATTCATGTAATTATATCCATATTTATTTATTTTCATTATTATTGTTTATTATTTATTTATTTCATCGTTGTTGGTTTTTGTTAATATATATTTATATCTATTTATTTAGTTCACTTTGCATTTGAGTATGGATGTTCTAATTGTGCAGTTGCATGTACAAACTGTTTAATTGAATCAATATGTCTGTTATTTTAATATGCGCAATGTATTGATTTCTGTGAAAAACTGTGACAATTTGTCTGTTTGTGTTGGAATTGGGGATGAAGTGGTCACAAATGGCGTTTGTGAAGATATCAATATTGAAATATGGATCCATCTCTGAATCATGATGAAATTAATGGCGATTGTGGAGATTTGACGCTCGGCCAGGTAAATGGCAGTATCACGGCACCCCCCGTTGTGCACTGGATGATCATGGATTATATACGAAACCACAGGGTGGCTTTAGCGCACCTACGATAATTTGGATTTTTATGGTTAGCCTGCAGGGGTGTCCTTCTATTGTGTGAGCCGACGGATCTAGATTTGACGGAAAAGACTGGTGCCTCCTGGATTGGTATGGAAGAAAACGAGGAGACATGGAACAAACACTGAAGGGCTTGGTCAAGTGAGGATTTAGACCGGTCAGGCCATGTATGGGGGATCGGTTCCCCTGGATTTTGCACACGCTAATGAGAGGAGCCGAGCCACTGTGTGAGGAACGCTCGTTGCGGGTATTCCGGTTGACGCTATCTGATAATCATCACGTGATGTGATTAATGTGAATATGAAATCAATTGTGTGCTTGGTGACTATGCATTTGTGTGAACTGGACTATGTGCAGCATATATACTAGTCGGATTGACGCTACATTGATATTTATTTAACACACCTTTGTTTTGCGTGTTGTTGTGCAATAACTATATTACTCCTTAGGAAGCTCAGCATATCTTGTTATATTTTTCAGGACAGTAAGTTTCTCTTTAATTCGTAAGCTATGTTTCTCTCATCGTAAGGGCTAAAAAAGAAAATATTCCCTAGCATTCAATACTTAATTTTGCCATATATCTATATGCTATAAAAATCTAGTGTATATTCAAACAGTCAAGTGACTCTGCAGTTTGTTAGAATTTAATATATTTTAGTCGATGTATTAATATAGATTGACATATGATTCTGAGAGCTTCATGTTATAATTGTGATGTATTGTAAAATTGGAATTCCAATCGTGAAATGTTAGATGTTTAATTCTTGCGGCCGAGTATAAATAATTTATGAAGAATTTATTTTGCCTAGTAATATGGGCTGAATGTTTTGGAAATTTCATATTGAAAAAAGCTGAAATTTTTAGCGTTTCAGGCTTACTTCGGGCCTCGGGGCCTTAAGTTCTACCTGGCCCTAAGTGCTGAGTCGGGTCACAACCCGCTCAATATAGTTAATTTACTCAAAAATTTTATTGTCATTTTAGACAAAAATAGTTTTATTAAAGAGGACAATGAAAATTTTAAATGTGATACAGATATTATGTGAAGAGAGGGTAGTAATCTCAATTATTTAATCAAAGTCCTAAAATAATTTTGTTGAAAACTGTATTATTCTTCAATCAATCTGTACGTGTTAACATTCTGTAAATTATTGAATCATTTTTCTTTCCCTTTTTTGAAAACTACTCCTTTTTTCCAAATTATAAATGTTTTTTAGCTTAGTATTTTTTTTTGTCAATATAAATCGTTTTTAATAAATTATTTTCACAATGAATAATTTTTTTTAAAATTACTATTCAACAAGTTGAATGATGACTTATTACAGTCAAATTGATGACTATTCACAAAGTGGCTATTGGTTTAAGAATAAAGGATAATTTGATCAAATTACTCTGGGTTTATTATAATTTAGAGAGTTAATGATATTCTTAATTTACTTATTGTAAAAAACTATTAACAGAACTTACATTTTGGGATTTGAGGGGGAATATTAGTAACCTTCTTGTTTGGAAGATGAATTCACATGTTTTTTCTGTTTGGAATAAAAAAAATATATATATAGATTTCAATTCTAGAATTCAAGTTTTATAAAAATTGAAATATAATTACACCAAATTTCAACAAAAAAATAGGTTGAAATAAGCAAATGAATTCTTCACAAAACCAAACACTCCAAACTTTATGAGAAACACTACCCTTCTTCTTCTAGCCAAAGTCAATTTTTTAATTTTTTCATTTATGTTAAACTTTTTATTTTATCAAATTTGAACCTAAAACTATTTAAAAATTTGTATATTATTTCAGAAAACTTAATTTTCTTCTATTTATCGGTTGTGTGTTTTTATTTTAAATATTTATTAAATTTTTATTTTATATTCTTTTCTACTATTGGAGAGAGATTTCAAGTTAAAATCATAGTTCTTTAACCCCTTAAATACATGCAATAATTTTATTAATATTATTTTTATTTTATATACTTATTTTCATAAAAAATATAAAAAATTATTAATAGCATAACATAAATATACATTGCATATTTATTATTTTTTTTTTAGTTGAAATTACTATTTGAAAGCACTATTTATAAGAAACTAAAATTAAAGCGGATTTTCTTCAATTATGAATTTCAATTCTTGCTTACAATTGATTTTTTAAATTAAGAAAATTCTATCTAAAATCTATCCCAATTATAAATATTCCGATTAAAATGCCTGTATTATTACAATCCTTTGTTTCATTTTGTTTTATAACGTCATTAAAAAAAAAAAGCATACGGATAAGGCAAACAACTTTGAAATTTACAAAAAGAGTATGCTTGATCCATTTACACCTATTTTCACTTAATTTTCTATTATAGTATAATATTTATCTTATTGAAATACTAATGTTTTAAATATTAATATTAGCTAACTAACATAGAGATTAATCCTTGGTAGCAAAATTACTCAAGCATATTTTTAATCAAGAGGTCG
Source organism: Jatropha curcas (assembly GCF_014843425.1). Next base: position 1,742,661 of record NW_023591244.1, on the reverse strand, counting down.
AGCCATCTTCCCTAGTTGAAAATGTTCCCCTTTTGACTCTAACACACACACAAGCAGAAATTAGATAGGCGCATCATGGGTTAAAAACAAAAGTTATAAATTGGTGGATTGAAAAAAGCAAATGAAGTAGAAGAAATAGAGCTCGTAGGCATATTCAATGACCAGAGTTATTAAATTATTAATATTATATAGGCAGAGAGGATGAGGAACTTTAATGGAATGAATAGGACCCTGACAAAGAGAAACAAATGGGGAAAGAGACTGCATTACCCACTTATTATTTCATTTAGCACAACTTAGATCAAGGTTGAACAACGTATCAAATTTTTTTAATTTCAATTGAAGTCCTAACATTTCTAACCAATTTAATTTTAGATAAAGCCCCTTCTTGACGATCTAATTACATTCTTTTCCATTGATTGGTATTATAACACTCTAATTTTAGATATTCATGACGTCTTGAGATATTTCCCTTTTATTTTTAAAAAGTTATTTAAATTTATTTAAATTACAATAAATTATTGGAATGAATTTAATTATAATATCTTTTAATTTATTATGAGTTAAAAAAAAACAAACTAATTCACATTCAATGTTTTCCGGCGTATAAAAGATGAAGGACGCTACGTAAAAAATGAAACACTTAATTTATTGTTTGTGGCTTGTTGAAATCTAAAAATATGAACATATTTGACTTTGAGCAATCTGTATTTAATATTTTATCAAATATGATAATTATCTAAAAATGAAATATACTTTTTAAATCAACACATGCAAAAAGAAAAAAAAAAAGTAACATTTTGAAAAATCGTCAGGTGGAAAATTTTTTGAACAAACTTGAACAAACTTAACAGGCTTGGGAATCTATTGAACTGTCACGTAGTGAAATAATAAGATTAGTTTTTTTATTTTTCAAAATGCCCCTCTATTGATCTTTTAATTTTAAATTTTAAAAAAGATCTGAATTGATCCATAGCACTGGATTATCATTAGGGGCTGAGTAAACTTTGGATTTAATAAACAATTTAAATTCACATATATTCAATTTAATATTTTTAGATTGACTATTGTTCGCACTGTAAAGTAATTCTTTGTAATTACGCCTAAGCATGTAGGTATTGAAGTTTTACCAATTTCATTAGGAAAAATTGCGCACCACTTTTGGGTTTTACCTCAGATAACACTATCACCAACTGTTCTAGAAATTAAATGAGACAGTGCTTCAAAACTAGATATTGTAAAAACTTTATAAATTAAAGAGATTACTTGAATTAAAAATACTGTATTACAGGAATTTGCAAACACAAATTTGAGAATACTTAGAAAAGGAAATTACAATGGAATTAAATGAAATTGTTATTACTATTTGCTTGAGAAAAATTGAGGGTTTTGTCCTTTGCATAGTTTACTTTTTGACATTTGGTGAACTGTTTGGGGCTCATTGTGCTTGACTTAGACTTTTCAGTAAGTTCCCGACGGTTAACACCTTTTACACACACCAACATTTTCAACTCACCCAGATAACTGATTTAGGATAACAGTCTCTTTCATTCATCGTTCTCATGGCATCGTCTGTCAGTTACTTGATCCCCTTCTGTTAACCGGCTCCTGTTAACCTCGCAATATATTTACTTGGTAATTAATTAATAATTTGAGCCTTCCATCATTTAAAGGTCAATTAATTTAATTTAAACCCATTAAATCTAATAAAATCACAAGTCTAACTATAACCCAACAAATTTTTTAAAAAAAAAAATAATAAAAAATATGGTGTAAATAGCTTATATTTAATTTTACTAAAACTCAACTTTATTGCGTTCAATATATTTTTTTTATTAGCAAAATACAATTTATTTGTTAATAATAAACAATACCAGGAAAGAAACTTAACTGCCTTGTCCAAATAATTTTACCTGAGCCAATAGGCTTCTCCAAGAACACCCGACCCGGGACCCAATAACCTGAAAAAGTTAAGTGAAAAATACCTAATAAAAATCTCAATAGGAACAAAACACATCCATCAAGATCTTTTTTTTTTTTTTTTTTTTTTTTTTTTTATTGAAAAGTATCTCCTTTAAGATTCTTCTTGGAGATAAGAAGAGGAAAAAAAAAAATATAACTATTTGCTATTATATAAACAAATTTTTTTTTTTTTTTTTTTTTTTTTTTTTTGAGTATTCCTTAAGATCTCTTCTTGAGATAAGAAGAGAAAAAAAATACATAACTATGCTATTATATAAACAAAAGTAAACTTTAAAGCCATGATGAAAAAGATTTTGTAACATCTATTCTCTTCTTAACTAAACGGTCTGCAAAATTATTGCGTTCCCTTTAATTACATTTTATAATAAAATAAATTGAATTAGATATAATAAGTTAAAGTGTATGGAATTTTTTTATATTTACTTATCAAAATTTTGGCTAGCTCAACTCTTAATTTAGTTTTAAAATTATTTGGAAAAAATTTTGATTGGACTTCTATTTTTAAAAACTTAATTATCTTTAATTTTACAAAATTCTAAAATCTAACCGATCCAATGTTGATTCTAATTATGATAAATTATTTTTACTCATTGGGAAAAGAATTTTATAATTATAATTACAATTTATCATGAATTTTATTTTAATAAATTTTATTAATTTTTATATATATAATTATTAAATATTTTTATAGATTTAATTAAATCACGGCTAGATCTTGAACCTCTACTTTAAAGGTATTGATGATCGGGCGCGGGCGAACATGAAGACCCTGTAAAGTAACGTGATATTGTACAAATGTGAAAGGGCAATAATTTGGTAAGAAAAGAACCATATTATTATCTCATCCAAATTAAAAATTGATGTTCGACAAACGTGGCAAGACCGTGTGTGTATAAAAGAAGAGTAGTTTTTCTTATATAAAAGCAATGCGTAATTAGCATAATTTGTCACTTAGTAATATTTTGGATTATAGAATGACAAATGTTAGAATTCTAAATTAAGACGTTGGACCGATGTTTTTTTTTTTTTTAAATTAAGTTGATTAATAATTGAATTGATCAATATGCACCCTAGTGTTAACTTCCTCCCATTTCAATTTATTTGTCGTAGTTTTCATTAAAAAATCTCTTTTTAATGGAAAATAATTTTAGAGTATGGCAAAGACAGATGACTTACCATGACTATCGAAATATATTTTTAGTTGTAACGAGAGTATTTCTAATCATTCGGTAAAAAAAGACACAAAAATAAATTTAAAAAAACACTTCATTTTTTCTTGGTAATAAAAAAAAAACTTTGGTTGATTAGCTTGGTGTATGGAGTAATCTCATATATTATAAACTAGTTTGCACGACACGAGACACGAGATACAAGAAATACGATAATTTAAAAAAAAAGTAGGACATCCACATACTTAGGACATACTACGTAAATAAGTAAAATACATAATATTTTGAATAAATAAATAATTATTTATAATCAATCATAAATATAAAATATAAAATACTTAATTTCTAATCTCAGTACAATTAATTAAATTCTCAAAATTATTATTACTATTGAAAAATACGATAATAGTGTACACACATATATTGATGCAGGTCATACTATGTATGACTTTTGCTATTATATACTTTGATGAAAAGCTTCGCAATATACTTAAGAAGGCACATCTTAACATTGTAACTTTTTCGTCATATCTGAATGAGATATAATTTAATAATGTATTTTACAGTCATTTTATTATATAATTTTGTTATTTTTGAATAATATTACGAAAGATTATTTCATTCTTTAATATTACTCTATACATCACGCGAGTTTTAACACTAGCAGAATAGATACAGTAATCACTTTCCTTGCATTTTTTATTTTCCATCTTCGCAGACGTCGATAATTAAAAAACTGTACTACTAAAATGGATTGTGGTTCTGGCCACCGGCTAGCATTAATTGTTGCAATAAACGATAATTAAAATAAGGGGAAATTATATTTCTATCCATATGTTTTTGACGTAATTAACTATTAATAGCATATAAAATATTGGCTAAAATAGCTATTAAAGGATGATTTCTATTTATAAGAACTACGATTTAGGCATTTTTACTATATATTTTTAGAAAATCAAATGTGTTTCAATAATTTTTTTAATTCTTATGAAAATGGGAAAAGTTGCTAACGCCTCCATTCTTAAATATTTGTTGCATCTGAAAAAGTATTATGTTTTAAAATGCTTGTTATATTTGTAATTTTAAGGAGTAATAAACTTTTCTTTTGTATTTACCCTTTATATATGACCAATAATTATTACTTCAATTCTTCGACAATTTAGAATTTGAATATATTAAATTAAATAGAATATAGTCAATTTATATAATAATTTATTATAATATAAACAAATTCACTTTTTTTTTTTTTTCAGAGGTACTATTAAAGTAGAACGGAAGGAAAATAATTTTAATTTGATGGAAATTATAAAAAAAAAGTACCTCTTATTGTTTGAATTATAATTATAATATTACTTCTACCAATAATTTCAAACAAATGGGAGTAAAAAATTAAAGTAGGACCATGTAATAATTAATAAATGATATTAATTTCCTAAAAACAAAAGTAAGGGACAATCCGATCAATGAGTGATTGTGAGGAGGGAGCATTTTTGTCTTTTTGACTTTTGTGGAAAAGGACCAAACATTAATTACCTAAAAACAAAAGTAAGGGACAATCCAATCAATGTGTGATTGTGAGGAGGGAGTAGGTTATGTTTTAGGTAAGAATTTAGCCAATTTATTGGACAAATCCATTCCACACCTTATTTTGTTAGGAAAATATAATTAATTAATAACTCTACACCGTAACTCCAATACATAGATAAGAATGGATGTCCTTGTTTATTATTATTAATGAACATTCTATTGTACAATAAAGTATTTTAAAAATATATATTAAAAAATATAGTAAATTAATATAGGAGTATTTGCATTGATAATCGAAAAAAATAAAACTTTATATTAGTATACGTGATTGATCAAATTTAGATTGATATGCGGCGTTGATCCTATAATATCTCTCGTCATATTATACGTAAAAAAAAAATTGAATAACTAACGTCGCGTATGTATCAATCATTAACTTATTTCTTGAAGATGATTATCAATTATTAATTTAATTGCCATCGCTATTTCTGTTTTATATTTGTACAAAAATATTTTCTTTTTTAGTTTTAGCTCGTGAGCTGTTCGAACTGGTTCATGAGCTGTTCGATCCTATTTATTTAGTAATCGAGCTGAACTCGAGCCTTTAGGCGAGTTCAAGCTTAAAAGTTTTCAAGTTGAACTTAAGTCTAAAATTGAGTTTGAACCGAATTTGAGTGGAACTCGATCCGAGCTTGAGCTTTCATCGAGCCAAGTCTGATCCTAAATTTTTAGGTTTATTGAGTTTTAAGTCAAATTAAATTCTATCGAACTAAATTTCGAGCTTGGCAAGTTCGAATTCGACCGGTTCGAGCTCAATTTGGATCATTTACACCTATGTCTAAATGAGTATTCGGTGAGTTTACATTTGGATTAGTGGAAAATATGGAGGAAAAAAACAAAAAAGTTTGTATTGAAATGAAAATAACATGAGGGGAAAATAAATGTTGTGTTCACATATTCTCTCCAACATTAGAAGGAAAGTTGATGAAAAATAATTAAAATTAAAATTTTATCTATATTATTGTACTTTCATAATAGAAAGTAAAAATCTCACTGTTCATAAAATTATTTTCTTTTTTTTGTTAAGAGGAAAAATACTTTTATATTTTCCCTCTTTCCTCTCTAAATTTATTTCCTCTCTAAATTTATTTCCTCTCCTTCTCAAAAAACACGTAAAAGATGAAATTCAGTCTGATTATTAAAATTTTAGAGTAATGCGATCAATAGGTTTGAAGCTGTACATTCTATACTAATAATTATGATAAATATATCAACGGATTTTGGCTGAGTTGTCAATACAGGCTGGGCACGCAGAAAGAATTTTTGAATTCGATTCTCACTAAACACATTTGCAGGGAAGAGCGAATAGTTTTAACTGTGATTAACTCTCGAGCCGGATTAGGCAGTTTCTGATAATGGATTCCAGGTACCGATGGTTACAAAAAAAAAATAATTATGCTAAATAAGTATTTTTATCCTTTATGATTGCCAAGAACTTTGTAAATATGCTGAAAGTGTAATTTGTGTTAAATAATTCAGCCTTTAGAGATTGCCCAAAATGGGCCTTGTTAAAAAAAAAAAGAAGAGAAAAAAAAAAATATTAGAGACAGTCCTGTTTAGAGTTGAGCAAAATGACTAATCGAATTGAACTGAAAATCAAACCAATATTGTCGGTTCTGTTTGGTTAACTTGCTCATGATAAATTTGATTGTGGGTTTACTTTGGTCCAAATTAAAGTTTCAAGGTAGTTTAATTTGTTTAAAAAATTCAACTGTTTAGATTTAAAACTGAACCGGCCTATCAAAAATTAAAAAATAGATTCAATTCAATTTGATTTCTACAGCAATTTTAATTTAATTCAATTTTATCCTGAAAATTCGATTTAAAATTTTAAACCTCAATTTGATTCGATTTAAAGTCGATTCGGATCATTTGCTCACCCTTATTCCTATTTGAACTCAAGAAGCCATTTGACTATTAAGTTACTTGTTCAATAATTCAAAATATACTTTATGTCAACCATACATTAATAAATTAGAGTAATAGCCATCAGACGGACGGCTAATAAATATGATGTATAAAATAAGCTTATAAATAAAATATTAATCCGATGGCTCAGTTTACTAACTCCTCGATGGTGACCATTGCTAAGAGCTATTGATATACTAAATGAATGGTCTTTTCCTTCTCCAACAGTTGTTTTATAATATTTATAATATTTAAAATTCCACGTCTTTTAAAAAAAATAAATTTATTTAAGTCATAATAAATTATTTAGTAAATTAATTATATTATTCTTGATTTAATATTAATTTTCTAAAAAAAATTATTAAATTGAAATAATAATTTTCGGTTATACAAAAAGATAAACATGAAAAAAAGATATTTATTATTACTTAAAATTATAAATATGATAAATATTTTAAAAAAAACTATTTTTTCAAATATAGTAAATACTATAAAATAGAGGTAATAATTATATCTAATCTGATTGGTATTCGTGGCAGCCAACAATAATGCTATTCTCTATAGATCTACAACAAATTTGTTGAAAACAATTGTTGAATTTGACTAATTAAATGAAATAAGGATTACGATCTCTCCGTTCTTAATATCTCCGTTCTTAATATTTGTCACATTTAATAAAATGTTATATTTTAAGATATTTATCATATTTATAGTTTCAATGAGCAATTTTTTTTCGTGTTCACTCTTTGCATAAGACTAATAATTATTATTTCCATTTTTAAAAATTTTGGTGTTTAAATATATTAAATTAAGAGTAATATAATTAATTTACTCAATAATTTATTATAATTTAGATAAATTTAATGATTTTTTTAAGAGAAGTGAAATTTTAAATCTTGCAAGTATTTAGAAAGAGATGCAGTAATTTGGTTTAATTAAAGAGTATTTGTTTCAATTTAAGTGATTTAATTACTTAAACTTTTAATGTTGTTGTGTTATTAATTAACAGAGATAGTATCATGTAAATATTTTAAACAATAAATAAAATAGGATAGAGAGTATTAAATGAACCATATTGTTCTATTATAGTTAATGACCCATACTAATTGAAATTTAATTTTTTAATATAATAATCAAGGCAATCAAAGCTATAAAATTAGCTACTAATAATAATAATAATAATCTTTTCTTTTATTTTAATAAATTCTTTAAATATTTATAAATTGTTTTTATTTTAAAAAGAAAAAGTCATTTTCCTTTTATTACTTCAACTTTTCTGTAATTTTCTTTTGATTTATAATATGGCCAAATACATAAATATATTACTGTACTTTACAAAAAAAAACTTGTAGGACCCTGAACTTTGCGAGTTATCTATTATACTCCTGAAGTTACAAATTTTGCTAATATTGTGTTCCTCTCTATACCAATAATAATATTTTTTGGTGTTTTTGGTATTAATGTGCAAGATATTCACTTAACATGTGGTTAGTACAATATTTAGAATAATAATTTTCATATTTTTCAACTATCTGATAAGTGTGTAATTAATCTAATTTTAGAAGTTTGAGTATTCAATAGAATAATTTGTGCAAGTTAAAATATTTAATTGATATAATTTTATAAATTGAAGTGTTTAATAAGTAAAAGTAAAAGTTGAGGGTACCACAAAATTTTTTAAGTAAATTACAGTATGAATTTATACGTTGAGCCTTTATAATATCTACACACTTTCTTTTTCTTTTTATTATTATTGTTATTTGGAGATAGCTTTTTGTCTCATTATGGAATAGAAATCCTGTAATTGGGTGATAGGATATTCCTCCATTACCACCCGTGGAGACAGCTTTTTGTCTCATTATGGAATAGAAGTCCTATAAATGGGTGATAGGTATTCCTCCATTACCACCCAAGTCATTAGCATTATCAAAGTGTCTGCTTGATGGTTTCAATGGCAATGGAGTTTCGCGTCCTTGCAACCTTAGCTTTACTCTCTGTAAGCATTATAGTAATCAGCTCTTTCTTCTACAGAAGATCGAAGCTTTACAATTAACCAGTTCAAGCTTCTTCTTCTTTTTTTTCCTGCATAATCAAAACTCTGACTAAAAGAAGTAATGAAATCCTTTAGTAATGCTGCTCTACCTGCTGAAATGTATTGGCATTCCAAGTTGCCAAACACTCCTATCCCGCAAGATCTTCTGAGTCTTCTTCAGCCCGGTTTGTTAATTTCTTATCTCAATATTCCTCTAGAAACGTTATTCATTGCTCTTATTAGTAGAATTTTCTTGTGCATTGCAGCAATATTAGTTAAAATACTTTTCTGCAGATCAATATCTTTCCTTTTTCCCCTCCATTAGAGAACAGATCAAATGCAATACTTTTTTATAGATAATATACTATTTTTATAATATACAGTTTTCACCAAATAATGGGCCTCTGCAGAACTTGAATCCGGATTAGTCCATTATATTGGATACCGATCATCTTTTTTTTTTTTTTTTTTTTTTTAAAACTTTAATTATGTAAATATTTTTATTTTTATTAAAGAACCACAATCCATATTAATATATTCTTATTTGTGGATCATCTCTGTAGCATACTCCGGCTGTAAGTCATATTAGATTATTGAAGGCTAATATTTAGATTTTCCCAATCTCAGGCATCTGAACTTTGTCAATTCGGTGATTGACTTGAAACATTTTAGCACGCACTCACAGCAGAAGCAAGAACACCTATCCTGACTTTGAATCACTGGGAACCTCCCTCTCCTCATTTACGAAAGAGGATAAAAAAATTAAAAATAAAAAATAAACAATAAAAAAGATGCATTTGCATAGAATATTTGAAAATACTGTAGTTTTAAGCTTGGATATCTTTTTACATACGTGGCTCAACTACACTGAT
>NW_023591244.1:1610834-1732610 GCF_014843425.1 Jatropha curcas | reverse complement strand
TAAAAAGAGAGGATCTCTATTATGTATATTACATTTTGAATTCTGCAATGAAAGGTTTTTTCTTATTTTATCCATAAAAGAACTAATTTGATTGCCGTCTTTACTTGTTTTTAGTTTGGAGCCATATAATTGTTTTGGCAGCAAAATTTACTGGAATCTTTCATAAAGAAAATTGGATCTAACTGGTTATGAAATGGAAGTCTGTGACTCGCAGACAACAAAGGACAAGTGTCTTGGTAAAGAGTTTAAGATGTTTTATACTCGATTCTTTTCCTCTCCTTGGACTATATTTTCCTCAAGATATTATATAATTGTACATTAATTAAAGACTATAATCATGATGATTGCCACATTTTTTGTGTTATATATATATATATATATATATATAATATTTGTTCGTTTATGGATTTGAAACATTATGTGTGGGAATAAGGGAGATTGAGGCCTCTGTAGAAAAAATTCTTGGAGTGAAGTGTCACGGGCAATAGAGCCTCGCGCAGCACTGCGCCCGTGCGGCGCCCGAGGAGCCTCCCGCAATAGCCCCGAGGCAAGCCCTCGGCCTATACCGTACGAATGGTTTCGCCCTGCATGGGCCATCAGGAGAGCGGCCCAGCTCTCGACCAGTTGTCCCCGTGCGGCACAATACCTCCGCCTGCACTGCCAGGCTTTGCATGGAGTAAAGGACCACTAGGCGGAAAAATAAGTCCAAATATATCTTCAATGAATATTTGAAATAAGTTGGAAGCCTCATTGGGAGACTCCTGATCTAAAAGTTAAATATGAAAAAATTCCCAAGAGTTGGCCTTACTGAGACTGGTGGCCCAGGAGCCGGTCCTTATGACATACAGAGTGCCCTCTATCCCTCACATAGTACCACGCAAAATGTTGGTATATATATATATTATTTTTTATCTTAATACAAATTACATTTAATGCTCAGTTATTTATTTTCCAAGGATAATGTAATAACTTATGGTAAAGGAATTTTAGGTAGGCTGAATTACGGAGACCGCCCACTTTCCACATGAGGTTTTTAGAGGTGACACCCACTAGAATAGAAGGATTGCAAATTCGTGGAACCAAGGTCCAAGAAATACATTTGGTAAATGACAATCATTTGAAAAAAAGTTAATATTATTCTTCTAATATTTCAAGCAATTAATGTAAGTACTTATCAATTATATGTTTTATTTCTTTCAGGTAGTTGGTGTATTCTAAAGTTCAAACTGAATCTCAACCTGTGAAGAGGGAATCTAATCAATCACGGCTTGGTTTGACGCTACTTAGATTATTCGTTCAAGAAGTTGGCGGCGTTAAGAAGCATCGAGTATACGGTCTCGGTTCACAAGCATCTATTTGCTTTGGTCACTCCAAGCACTCTATCGCTTCTGCTAACATCTCTCCTTCAAGAACAAAGATGGTGATTGATGCTCAAATTCAGGAAACGTTAAAGCAACGAATGGAAGAGCTGGAGAGTGCCAACAGGAGGTTGCAAACAGCAACAACAGTTGAATGCAAGAAAAGTTGCAGCAGCAATTACAGCAGGCAAGTTGCAGAGCTTGTCGCACTCATTTCGCAACCTACAGTTCCGCCAGCTCCTACTTCACAGCATCTTTCGTCAACAGACTCTTCAAGATACTCACACTAATGCTCAAGTGATGATGGTAATATCTAGGTAGACTTTAGTTGATTTGTATTAAAAGATATAAGTTAATTAGTACCTATAAGACTTGCAAATTGGTTTGTAATTTGTGAAAAATTTAAATGTTGGCTTAATATTTAATGTATACTTAAAAACTATTTAAATGTTATGTTAACTTTTCTCTAGTTTGATTTAATTAAATTTCATTATAAATTATAAATTTAAAATTAGAAAAATATGGCAAGATTAAAATATTAAAAATAATGGAATTTTTTCAAAACTGGAATAAATAGAATGGACCAATAACGTACTAATATTTCAACCACCAATTAGAAACGGATTTAGCAAAGGTAAAATTTTGGAGTACTTGTTCTAAATGTTAAATAACGGATATAAAATGGATAAAATGTATTAGAAAGCGTAAATAGCAGATTAGCGACAGATGAGAAACCCAGATATAGAGATGAAATAGAAGTGGATCGAAAGACAGAAATTTTGTTGCTATGAGGTCCAGGACCTTAGAAACGGTTTATGGGAAACTAGCAACGGATAATATCCATAACAGTTCCAAAATCCATTTCTAAACTGATTTACGAAAACACCCCAAAGTTGTCACGAAACTCCGGATCCGTTCTGAATCTGTTTCTAAACTGTTTTTAGGCAACGGAATTTGAATTTCAATTTAGAAACGGAAATTCGTTGCTATTCGGCAATTTTTCTGTAGTGTACTAATGGCAATAGTATCAATAACTACTATGTCTAGTACATTAAAGAAAAGAATATATGTCTATACACGTAAATTCTGAAACACTAAAAAGTAACCCAAGTATAAATATAAGTTTTAATTTTTTCAGTTTCCTAAATACTATTTCTTTTAAATTTTAAAATAATAAAGAAAAAATATGAAGAAAATTAAAAATGCTAATCATCAATAGGCCAATTAAATTTATTGCAAGTGAAGATATAAATCTCTTACTAAATTAAATGATAGTAATTACAAATTATTCAGTAACGAAAAAGAAAATAAAAAATTATTTTTAAAGAATAAACTCCTTTCAAAAACTCATCTAACAAACAATTCTTTCAAATATAGAATATAAATAAAAATTATAAATATTTTTTTTAAATTAAAATTTTTAATTATTTGTCATCTCACATTTAATTATGTGAAATTCTATTGAAAATTTACTTTTTAAAAAATAATATTCAATCAAATCTTATCGATGATTAAAGAAGAAAGTGTTAATAAAAATAATAACTTTTTTCTTCTCTTTTTGTCTCTCAACCTAAGGTAAAATATTATATATATTTATTTAAAAATTATTTATTAAAAAAATATATCCAATCAAAATCATAACAACATAAGAAAAAATAATATATTTCTTTTTTTATCTTATCTTTAAATATATTTAAATTATAATCCAATAGAATTAAATAATTTTAATAATAAAATATAAAAAATTTTCAATGTCCTCATTGTCATATATATTTATCAAAAAATAATTTAGTAAAGACAAACTTAAAATTTTGAAATGCTTAATTATCTATCTATTATTTTAAAAAATAATTTTTTTAAATTCATTAAGAGTCTTGGAGGGCGAATAACACTGGCGCACTATACAACAGGAATAACCTCTCATCCTAGACTTATAAAATTAGTGAAAACATTTGTGGTAAAAAAAATCGAACTCGAGTACCTCTCACTCTTCACATAAGTGAGAAGACAATAAACCAAACACAATTGGTTTAAAAAATAATTTTTATAAATATATCCAATCAACCAATAAAATATAATTTTAATTGATTATGACTAAAGTTATTTTAAATATCCTAAACTTTATTAATATGTTTCGAAATCCTCATTATTCCTCGTATTTTCACAATTATTCCTCTAAATAACACGTTCTAAAGAGATTAGAAATGATGCTGCCTGCCGAGTAAACTGTCTTCGGACCAATTAATTTGAAAAGAAAAAAGGTTCACTTCTGGATAAGAATTTCCTTTATTTATTATTTCCTTTGCATCTTTTTAAAATTCCAGATAGAGAATTACTTCAAATTTCTAAAATAGGATCGAAATTAGTAATTTTAATTCATATTATTGACAAAATCACTTTCAATCCTTAAAATTTAGTTTTTCCAAACTAATTTAATTCATTTCATCCAAAACTATAAGCTTTTATCTCTCAGGCTTCCATTTGTTTCCCGTAAATAACTTACTTTTATAATTTTTTATTGTTTTGAAAGTATTCAATAAATAAATTCAACAGACAATATTTTTCCTGATCAAAAAGGAATTAAATCATTTTTTAAGGAAAATAACTTTCCTATCTTTAGTCCTGTAAAATATTTTCCAGACTTTAAAACAATTTATTATAATCTTATAAATCCATATTTTGTTAATGTTATTACTCATCAGTAGTCACTACACCAATCACCACGACCGGCACCATCGACTACACCGCCAGCACCCGACGACTTTGATAATTTATCTTTTTTTTTTTTTTTTTTTTTTTTTTTTGCATTATTCTCATTTAACAATAAAATTTTTAAAATACAAAATATATATTATTAGTATTTTTATTTTTATGGTCTTATGAATTAAAAATTTTAATATTTTTAACTAATTTTCTAATTGCAACCAAACAACGGAAAATAAATCATTTAAAAAATATTTTTCTTTAAAAATACTTTCCAAATATAAGTTATTTTCTGGAAACAAATGGAGCCTAAATTTCAATAAAAAGATAAAAATATCTAAATTGACTAAAGTAGAAAGATGAGCAAACGAAAGAACGAAAATCAGAAAACAACGTAAGAACTCCTTACCGCTGAATTGGCTAAAAACTTGCAGAATAGGTTCCCATCACTCAATTGTCCTTTGTTGAAAACTAATTATTAATCATGCCAGTTAGGTTGAGTATATGCAGCAAAATGTATGTATACCACCCGATTCAGGTGGTAATACCCAAAATAAACCTTCACAGTACAGAGAATAAATGAGCTTCTCAAGTTAGGCTCTTTATATAATTTTTTTTTTTTTAAACTTATGTAAGCTAAACTTCCAAGAGGAAGGAAAAAAGTTGATCTTTGTAAAACAGAGTCCGGCTGAGACGCATCATGGAGCAAGCCTAAGTGGGTCGCGAGGGAAAAGTGATGTTTTGCGAGGGAAAATAGTGATGTTTTTTGCAATGTTATTAGAACGCTGCAGAATAAGACATTAGCTCAACGCTCTAACCCCACCCAAACCCAAACCGTGAGGAGCGCACCAAACTGCAAGATGAAGATAATAGGATTATGGTAGAATCTGTAGAGCAAAATTCCTAATCCTCCAGCCTATAATTCATAAAGCAGAAAAAAATTGAAATAATAGATTCAACTTGGAGAATTTCCAACACTCAAATCACAAAATTGCAAATGTTCAGACTCCCTTCTAGTTGGAGAGCCTAAAATATACTTCAGCCTACTAAATGTTCATCCATAATACATTGTCCCACACTTAAAGTCTTTCAACTGATCTTGTGCAACCAATGCCAGAAATAGTAAAAAAAAAATTCTCAAAGTAGGGCATTTGTGGGTTAGAACCAACACTGACATGTTATACACAACAAAAGGCCATCTTTTCCTTAAAATTTAAGCCAAACAACATTCCCCCAACTGGACCAAATATTAGAAATCAATTGCATCAATAGAACAAAGACAGCAAACACGAGCGTCTATGCCCAACTACTGGGATGCTATTTCCATATCAGTGAGAATTTCAAAGAAAAGGAACCGCCGAAGCATTCCCAAGAACCTTACTGACAACAAAGAAATAACTTTATTTGAAAAATGGCATAAAATATACACTAAAATTAAATTTAGGCACTAATAGAAATTCAAGCATTTATGTTCTTATTATCACTTAATATTGTAAATTTTCCCTTTTCATGATCACCAAACAAACTTTCAAAAATTACTACTGGGAACAAAAAATGATAATCCATCATTTTCTAATAAGTTAACCTCAACAGCACAACTGAAATAATCATAGAAAAATATGGAAAAAAGATACCTGAAAGCATCACATTATTTTGATATTGTATTTGACATCAATACACAGGCCCTTGCACGTGCTTCCTAACAACTCTGGTACATGATACGTTTAGCCACAGAAATAATCCCTCAACCTGAAAAGATGGATGAACAAATAAAATAACATTCCCGTCAAGCCAAATAAAATGAAGTTACAAAATGGAAAACAGCAAGTACGAAAAGCAAGTACATGCATCACCAATAGATCACTCCATTTACAAAAGCATGTAATTATATTTCAAAGGGGTTTCAAAGGAAAACTCAAATTATGATTTATCACAATATGCCAGATCTAACAAAACCTTGAAATATAAAATATAAATAAAACAATGACACTGCACAATCACTCTCTCTACCTCGAATAAAGACATCAAACGAGTTGCTGTACTTTGCATCATCATAGCATGGCATGGTGTAGAAAGGCCTAACAGCCAATGGATAGCGATGAAGAATGTAAAACTCAGTCCCATACCTATAACGAAAAGCGAATAGTCCACTCGATAACTTTCTCTAAAGCAGGGAATAATGCTTAGGAAATATGGAAAATCACAGAATATGGAATTAATTCTCTAAAACAAGCTGGCCTAATTTTCTCTCTGCTTCTGTATTCAAGTCCCCATGAGGATGAACTTCCACTCCTGCTTCCTGCACAAAGAAGGCACATGCTTTCCAACCAGCACAAGTGATAATGCAGTGGTCTTATAACGAATATTAACCATCTCGCATTTAAAGATCAACTATATTGAATATTAACCATCTCGCATTTAAAGATCAACTATATTAATTGCCAAATGCTTTATTCTTGTCAAGCACCATCACAGCCAAACTATTTCTCAAATATACATCAAGGCACTCCAACAAACAAAGCACAGACATGGATTGAAAATACTCGAGATGGAAAACAAAATGCAGGGGAAGTGTTTCAAGTCCATCTATGACTATAGAACGCTAGATAAATTTGGTACTGACATTTGAGATGGATAATTAATGAATTGTGAGACAATCTGATCTGAAATCTGCATCTCCCATCAAATTGATCAACACAACCAAACCTAATTTTGCATCAGTTTCGTGTATAAACAATTTCGTGTATAAACATGAATATTAATTCTAAACTTACTAAAAGTATCGTATATAAAACCACTAAAACAGGCAGGGAGGACAAGGCAGGGAGGAAGAAGCAACGAAAATAGATTTACTGAAATTAAATAATTTAATCAGAAGTAAAAAATGAAGTTCTGCTCGTTACATGAAAAGTCCAAATGTAGAAATCCCCAACAGCAATAAAAACTTTCAAACTAAAAAAGAAAATAAAAAGGCATACTCAGAAGTGATTCTGAGGTACTAGATGATGTTAATTTGTAGAACAAATAGGCTATAAACATGCAGAAGATGTTCGCCAGAGTAAGAGTAGGAAAGATATATGCCAGCTATTTTTTCCTTAACTCCATTTTTCACAGATCAATTCTTTAGGAGATTATGGTGATACTATGTATTATTAAAATAATTAACATAAGTAAAATACACAAAGCATGGACACGTTCATTTGTGCAACTATTTATCCACTTACCTTGAGCATTTGGATCCCTTCTTCAAATCTTAGTCGTAGAGTCTTTTGCAGGCACTGCATATTGAGAAAATGTCAACAATCAGATCTATCATGAGGGATTAATTGAGACCGACTAAAATCGGTAACAAAATTGCGACCGATGTGCGACTTATGGACAAACAGTCGCTAATTGTAGTGCTAAAATTCCCGCGATTTTGTTTTTCGGTTTGCGACCGATTTGCGACTACCTTAAATTCCGTCGCAACATTGCGCGCTTCAAAATTAAGAATAAGTTCTGAGACCGATTGGCGACCGATTATATGCGACCGACACTTTCAGTCGCAAATCGGTTGCAATTTTATTGCGAAGTAAAACGACGTCGCAGAGTTAAAATTTGCGACCGATATTAATGAAATTTGCGACCGATTTGTCGGTCGCAAAAATTGCGCCGAGTTTGTCGGTCGCGCAAAAATTTAGGGCCTTTAAATGTCCAAGACGCGCCCTCGCGTTCTTCTTTCTTTCTCTCCTCCTCCCTCCCTCTCCTCCGTGCTCACGCCACCAGCTTCTCCTGACGCCTGCTCCAGCCGCTTGATGCCGCCAGCTCCCGCTCTGTGGAACTCCGGTCACTCCCATTTGCTGTTGAAACGAATTTCAGGTAAGTTGTGTTTGCGAATATTTCGTTTTTTTTTTTTTTTGCGAATTTTAATTAGTAAGAAATTATGGTTGGTTTTGGTATAGTGTGCGATAGAATTTTTAGGTACTGTTATTATTATGATTATTATGTTATCCTATGTATTATTATTGTTATATTGATTATTATTATTATTATTATTATTATTGATTAATTATTATTAATAATTATTATTATATTACTGTTTGTTGTTGTTATTATATTTAGTATGTATTGTTAACTGTGTTATTATTATTATATTATTAGATTAATTATTATTATTAATTATTATTATTAGTTATTATTATTATTATTATTATTATATTATTATTATTGTTCATAGTGTTAATTATTATTATTAAATTATTATTATTATATGTTGTGTTGTTGTGTTATATTATTATATTATTATTGTGGATTGTTATTATTATATTATTATTGTTATTGTTGTTATGAATATTATTGATTATTAATTATTATTATATTTATGTTATGTATGTTAATTGTTATTGTGTTATATTATTATTGATTATTATTGTTATTGTTATTTTATAAAAAATAATTTATTTCTTGTAGTGTTACCGAAAAATGTAAAAACTCCTAAATTCACGACATAATATATTATATCCACAATTTTTCAATATTCTCATGAAATAGGTACATGAAATCAATATTACAGTAAGTCCTCAATCACCTAATTAATTGAATTAACCATTTGACCTATAGATTCACATTTATTTAATTAAGGTCCTAAATTTTACTAAGTCCTTCAATCTTAGAACCTTAATTAGTTATTATCAAATTAATCCAATTGTCCAACTAAATTGTCCAATAGGGTCCCTCATAAATAGAGCTCATTAAGTCATTATCCCCTTGAATTTTCCTACTAGGTCCAAGTTTAGGCCCAAATTCGCAACGGTACCTAATTTCCATCTAATTTCTCTCAAAGTCCTTTAATTTAAAATTTGAGATTTAGTCCTTAATCATATAATTATTCTTAAATTTTAAATAATTAAATTAATCAGTTTGCGTGAGGTTTGGCCTCTTGTGATTTCTTATAAATCAAGTCCTGAAATTTCCTTTTTCAATAACAATAAGCATTCTGAATCCATCCATTAACATGTAAAAAAACACTTAAATCACCAATAATAGATCAAGTAAAATATTAAGATCCCTTAGAGGGTGGTTCGGCCAGCACAAGGAATAACAGAATCAAACATTTTAAATTCAAACAAAGGTACATATCATACTAACATCTCAAAAACCAAAATAACAAAGCCTTAAAATAAGAAAACAAGGCATAAAATCAAAGGAAATCCCCGGTGGAGGTTCGGCCTCCTAAGGACTTTTTACATCAAATGCATATAATTTATACCAAGGGTGAATTCACATATTTACAACATAGTTAAACTCATTTAAGTACTTAATTTCACTAAAATAAAACATTTACACACATAATATGAAAAATCACACAAAAACTATAAAGTACCAAATTTGGGAAAAAAGAATGTAGATTGCTTACACAATTAGGTCGTAATAGGCTCCTTTGTTTTAGGCTTCGAGCTATTACCCTCTAAAAACACAAAAACTCAAAATCACTATAAGGATATTTTAGTAAAAAAAAAAAAAAAAAAAAAAAAAAAAACTAAGTCCAAATAAAGTTATAAACTTGCACATGATACATGAATACAGAATAGCAATAATAGATCGAAGCTGAATTGTTATTACATTAATTTAAAAATTACTCTTTTATGAATTATGAAATGAAGCATTTTATTTTGTATTGATTGTTGTTTAATAGATTCTTAATTATTTTTTTAATATGAATGATCTTGGGTTGGTAGGCCCTATAGTGGCCATTTGCCTTTTGGAAGAATTTGTGTAATGAATATAGATAGTTGTTTATTGAAGTGTCTTTATAGTTGGAGATCTTGATTTGTTGTGCCGAAGTGCTGCCCGAATTTTTTTCAAAAAAAAAATAATATGTTATTAGTAAACATCTTAATCGATTTATTAGCTAGGGAGAAGGTATTGAAATTACTTAGTAATAAATGAACTTAGTGAATTACATTAATATATAGTTACCCTTATTATAGAAAATGACCTTAGTAAAGTTAGAAGTGTAATTTGATAACATTGACATTGTGGCATGTTTGTAAGGAATGGTTTAGACTAAGTGCAATTAACATACTAATTTGCCCTTTATACCAAAAACACAGTGTTAAGTTAGGTAAAAAAATGTCGAACGCCTAATCGATGATTGGATGTACTGAGTTCGAGGTCATGGGGATATAAGGACAATAGAGATTTCTCAAGGATTGGAGGCGTTTTATACAGTTTAGTTTGGGGTAATCCTAGTTGTTATGGGATGGTAAATAAGTTGAGGTGTCCCATTGTAATCACAGAGAAGTGTCGAAATAGAGCCTTCTTATACATCGATACAGTGAAAACTCAAATTGTGCAAAGTTATGGGTTCGTGGAAAATTATTAAGAATGGATACATCATGTGAACCTCGAGTTGTCGCAGTGGGTCAGGACACTTTATTTCGGTAAGTGTAGAAAGGTCCAGCCTTATTCAAATTTCCTGTTATGTATACAATGCAATGGATATGGTAAGTCGATGCTGAGTAGTAAGAATGATCAGGGATAATATAGAAGGATCGCCAAATGTAGCAGCACACAATTGTGTTTGACATGCTTAAGTGCAGCTAAACACGTGACTGTGGCCTTGATGCAAGAAACATTTTCAGTTCTATCTTATTGTGGCACGATTACTACAATATAAACAGATCACCATTTTCAGAAAAAGGTGGTATGAATTTTGTGCAGTTAGCAAAGGAAATTTGCCTGAGCCATTCAATGGTTGATATTTTATCCGGACAAAAAATTAGTTTTCCGGGATTGGGAACCTAACCTCGTAGAAAAGATTGATTGTTGTGTAATAATTGTATGATATTCTGGGGTGTTGACTCGGAATTCAATACTGCAAGTTTTATAATCTTCCAAGATGTCAAAGGCGGGATCAAAGGACTGGTAAGTACAAAGAGAGAGGCTTTCCAAGAAGATTTGTAATTATTTTCGCTCTTGTTTCCTCGCCTTCAAAGGTATATGCATCTAAGGTTGGTACAGCTGAACACATGAACATGGCATGTCTGTGCCATGATATGCAGAATGTTATAATGACTCATCCGCCAGAACTCCTGAGCATGGAAACATTGATAAACACTCATCCTGGTGTTGCTGCTGATATGAAAACTGTGAGATTTGGCTATTGTATTGATGGGTTAGCCGTTTGGCCAAATCAGGACAGAACAATGATTCATCATGGCCTGTCATTGTCACACCTAATTAATCTTACACCGTTAATGTGTATGCAAGAGAAATATAATTTTTGTGTGTTACTGTTCCTGGCCCCTACTAATTCCTGAAACAAAAATTGATGTGTTTCTGCAGCCTTGTATTGCCGAACTAATTTATTATGGGAAATATGGGGTGAACGATATTTCAACCAATCAGAATTTCATAATGCGAGCTGCTTTGCTTTGGACCATCAGTGATTTTCCAGCATTTGGAATGTTATCTGGGTGGAGTACGGCAGGAAAATTTGTTACTCGGTATAGTTATTTTCATATTGCTTTACCATAGGTTTGAACTTAACTTTAAAACAGATAAAAGAAAATAATGTTGGAATTTAGCATGCACATACAAATTCAGGAAAATGCAAATGAACTATAATTTTGACAAAAACACATATTTTTAGACTCAATCTACAATTTGCCCATATTTCACCATTTTTGACAAAAAAAACTCATCATCTTATATATAAACTTACAAAATACCCGTTTTCTAACTTGATAAGAGGCGTCTTCTACAAACAGAGTTAAAAGTGAATGAGTAAGGCGAATTATTTATTCCTCTTATCTCTTTGTGCCATATGATACCTTTGCCGACTTCTCAGTTCTTTCATATTTCAACTTTTTCATGTCTGTATCCCTAAAACCTAAGAAATAAAAAAAATCTGTTCAACACTGTCATGAACATTGAAGGGAAAAACCAAGGCATAATGCAAAAGCGAGAAATCAGACATGAAGGAAATTTGTCGTCGACCAGAACTCGAGCACATATGTTACTTACTGGTAAGTTTCCGAAGGCATGTCATTGTTTAGATAAAACCAAAGGCACTTAATTGGTGCGAAATGGGTACGATCATTAAGGTTTCCCAGATGGAATACTGTTCCAAATATGTGGTAGACGTGTGGAATGAGGAAGTACAGATTGTTTGGCATGAAACGCCATGACTGTCCTGTTTTCATGGCAAAGGATTGATCGCTGTGGCATTTCCGGGAATTATTACCAGGAAAAATTTGGGAAGGTAATAACAAGAAAATTGAGTCTCTTTTTCAAAAGGAATTGGACGATGACTGTTATCCGATATGATGATATGGACCAGTTAGCGCGAGAAAATCCCAGTAGTGATGTGCAAATTGGAGCGAATTTTTCCACCCGGCTTCTTTTGATTCTATGGAACAATCTGCCGGTTCATTATGCCCTAATGAATGGTCGTGTATCAGGAACCGGTTCAATATCGATGGATGTATCAATTTGAAGAAGGGTGACAATAACATCCCATTTCTAATCTTACACTCATTTATTTGAACTCAGTACTTACATAATTAGTCATTGTTACAATATGACAGACACCGTGCAGAAAATTAAAAAGAAATGTTGCCGCAATAAGGCAAAAGGTCGAGGGATCAATTTGCAAATGCATATTTGGTGGAAGAAGCTCACATTCTGTTCACAGACTACTCTTTGACCAAACATGTTTTTCACCAAGCATCAGAGAGTGCCCCACGTAACGATGACGGAGGTAGATCGAGATACAATCTGAGTTTTTGAAGTTAATCTAACAATTTCACCCATCTGGGCCGTAACGATTGGTAAAAAAAAAAAAAAAATAAAGAAACGATTGACTGATGTAGAGATACGAAGCGCTCAAACCTATATTTTTATTGAATTGCGAAGAGGATTACACCATTTTGCTAGTAAGTAAGTATACATATTGTAGACCAGTCTAGATCTGGCGTGGGCCGTAAGTTTTAATCATACTTTAGCTTAATTTGTTATGCTAATTTGGTTCATTGATAAATAGGAAATATATCAATCTTTTGCGGCTTCAAAATCCCAATTTGACTGATACTGCAGTTGATGCAAAGTTGGACTCCGAATTTGCAGAACGGTTCAAATATTATGTAAGTTACTTTCAATGTACACAACATGGAATGTACATTTATTAAATCTCACTCCTGCCTTTACTATTTCCCATAGGCTCGAAGCTCGGGAATCGATATTGGTAACAGATTCATTAAAGGGACTTTTACCGGTTGCTAATGCCTACTCTGGCTACTTTGTAAATGGTTACAATTTTTACACTGAGGGTTATGGGAGAAGCAAAAAGACAATGAACAGCAGTGTTTGCATAAAGGGATCAAATTACAGTGACGTGTCAAACGATTTTTATGGGAAATTGGTTGAGGTTTTTTGAGGTTTTGGAGTTAGAATATCCAGGCCTAGCCCAATGAAGTGGCACAATCTTATTCAAATGTAAATCGGTTTGATCTACGCCAAACCGTTGGCAACGAAGGTTCATCCTAAGTAATAATCTGGTAGAATATTAATTCAAGAAGAAGATATACAAAGTATGAAACACTTTTGTGTTTGGCAATGCAAGCTGCCCAGGTGTACTATGTCCCATATCCATCGTTTAAAACGAGATCGTTGCGATGTGGATGGCACAGTGTGTTAAAATTAAGGCCTAGATCAGTTGTTCATGCACCTTGAAATCAAAAACAATCTGCTTCAACTCGCAGTATCAGAGCAATTTCAAGAAGTTAGGGTTTGGATACGCAACCGATGCAAGTTGTTTGAAGATTTAAACGGATAGATTGGATGAGTGAAAGCCGATTCTTTATGTTGAAAATAAGAGCATCGGATGATGAAGAGGAAGAAAATTAAATCATCATGGGTTACCTCGGAAGGACGAAATATAAAGAAGAAGAAGATGATGAAGAGGAGGAAGGAAGCAGATGATATTGAAGACAACTTAATACTTCTAGAGCAGTTTTACTATTACAAATTGATAAATGTATATCTAAATTAATATATTATTAATGAAGAATTTCAATGTTATTAACTTTCTTTACTCCATAAATTTTTACCTTCACATGTTTCTCAATTCATATAAATTACAATTCATATAATTGTATAAATTCATTTTATCTAGGTTCTGATATCTGCAGTACAGATGGCTAGAGGCAGAGCGTTTGATTCAGACATGTCCGGCAGTGGTTCGCGTGGAGGTCGAGGCCCAGGACGCAGTGCCCATGGATGAGGAGGGTCTATCCCTCCTTCTTCTTCAGGTACGTCTGGGGCATCATCCTCTGCTCAGCGACCAATACTGTCGCCATCACATCCTTCTTCAGGTACGTCTGGGGCTTCATCCTCTGCTCAGCGACCAGTACTGCCGCCATCACTTCCTTTTATTCCTTCCTCTTCTACCCCCGTTTCTGGACCAGTACAGTCTCCACCAGTTGCACAGTCACCTACTGTGCAAGGTAATCATAAATGTCATTACTGTCATTTTAATTATATATTAATTATCTGCATTTATAGCATTTGTATTAATTATGCTGCATTTATAGCATTGTCACTTCTTTTGCAGCTTCATTCAAAGATTCCACGTATCAGCCTCAGTTTTAGTAGTGGAACAGAAGTCTTTATTCACTTTTTCAAAAGGCATATTTTTATTCAAAATTGTGAATGCTTTGCATCTAATTTATATTGACTTCTGTTTTTTTTTCTCCAGTAAGTATATCCATTCTTCTCGAGCATCGAGGCAAATTAAATGAGGGATAATCAAGCTAACAGCTTGCAAAAGAAGGATGCACATTGGATTGCCGTACTAGAGAGGCGAGAGAAACTTTATTAAGAGGAGTTTTCAGGTACGCTTTGGTTTAAGTTAGTATCATCATTTCAATGTTTACAATTTCATCAAGATACCTTCCTTAAGTATTGGAAACGGCTATTTTTCATTTTTTGCAGAAACATTTCATATGGGACGAGGCCATTACGGCTATGCTGAAAGTTGGCCTGGGAAGAAGTTATGCGCTTTGATCGATATGCCTGACTTCACCTATAGGAATGAGAAGAAGCGGTAAGAAGCAGTAGTGCCGTGTCTCAGGAGAGATAATGGGAGAAGCTGGCAAAAGGTTTGGAGGATCCTGCATTCAAGAGAAAAGCAGGAGATATTTTCAGCAAAAACAGGCGCAGTGAGACTGGTGGTGATGGAGCATGGAACCTTCTCGACACACAGGCCGGATCAATATCTGCCTTTTTTATAGAGACAGCTCAATTATTAGTATGTGAATAGTCAACAGTATATTGAAACTAAATGTTTAATGGAAAGGTACTTATAATATATTAATATAATCATGCATAAAACTTCAATTACAAGGCTTAAGAATTAGGTCGTGAGCCAACACCTGATTGAGGTTGTTTTACATACACTCACACGAAGGAACCACACGATCTTAATACGTTTTGTCAAAGACGTGCCGGTGAGCGTCATGTAAGTAACAATGAATAATAAAGCTTGTTGTGTAAGAAATGTAACAAAAGTTCAGTATAATAAAGCTGCAAGTTGCATTGATTAATTAATTTTTTTGTTTTCAGGAAGAACTATACTACAGCTCGGGAGCGTCTTTTGTTTCTTTCTCAGAGCTGATGACATCTGAAGCTGAAGCTGAGTCAAGAATTGACGAGGTAGCACTTTATCTCGAGAGTATGGGGGGGGCGAGAAGAAGAGGAAGGTATACGGCATCGGGTCTTAGGCATCACAGTTTTACTGCGGCTCAGCATCTCACGCTTCTGCACCCAGTGCATGACCATAGCCCGAGCACACTACCGAGGAGTTTATTGAATTACAGGCTCGTGTTGATGATCAGCAGAGACAAATTGCAGAACTTAGAGCGCATGTGATGCGACTGTCCAGTGCTGGTACTTCTTCCTCTGATCCTGCGCCTGCTACAAATCGAAATGTTTCGACATCTCAGCAGTAGCCACATCCGTCTCCTGATCTCGATACTGCAGACAATACCTTGGTCACCCCTCTCGGCACTACAGCACATCCAGCAGATACTCCTCCCGGCGATTCGACATCGGATCGTGCAGATGAGCAACCGCGTAGATTTGATTTTAGACCTTTTTAGTTTTTCATTTGTTTTTTAACATTTTGTTCATTCTGTTCAGACAATAACAATTACAATTTTTATATTGATCTGAATTGCGTTTGTGAATATTATATATATATATATATATATATATGATGTCAATTTCACAGGTTGCTGAAAAAAATTTTATTGGGTTTCATAATAATATTTAATTTTTTTTATTTTTTCAAATTTTGGACGATCGATTTGCTAACAAAGAAAATAAAATTTTAAATTTACAATTTGTGACCGAATTTCATAATTGCGGACAGTCAGACCTTTTTCCTGCGACCAATTTGTGTCACGCCCGTAAACGAGGGGTGCCATAGAGGCGAACTTATATCTCATTCTTTGATTCGATCCGTATCAGCTTAAGGCCCCCAAAGCCCCGTAGTAAACCTAAATTATTTAAAACTCATATGCTATTCATAATTATGGATTCAGACCCATTAACTAATTTCACCAATGTATTAAAAATACAATCCATAATATTAATATATATGCTCTTATTATCCAATTACAACCCATCTAGAATACAATTGCAGAACTCTAACTTTACATTTACATCGTTATTTAAATCATTAACAGCCTTCTACAATAAGTGTTTCAACTCCATAAGCCTTTCCTTTCTTTCTATTACCGGAAAAAAAATAGGTAGGCAGGGGTGAGCGCCAAACTCAATGAGTAGGGTTAGATAACCGTCTCACCCACATAATCACACAGATACTAAAATATTTTAATCTGGTCACTCGTTTAGTTATATGATCATGCAGTTTGTCACACAAATGGCAATACAACAGCAATCACAGTTATTATCACCTTCATCATCATAATAAATATCATGTGAATTAAGTCCAGTGGATGTCACCTAAAACCCCGATGAGCCGTCCTCCCACAATGGCCCATCCACTCAGCCATGTGCACCAGGGAGCCAATCCCCTTATTCTTGGCTGACGGTATTAAGCCTCACAACTGCCGGTCCTCTGATTATTTCCAGTCTCTCTCTCTCTTTTTTTTTTTTTTTAAAAAATATATATATATACCAACAGGAGGCAACTCGGTGGTCTCCATCTAATCTAGATCATCAAGCGCACACAACAGGAGGCCACCCTGCGGGCTCCAATCAAATCTAGATTATCAGGTGCGCAACAACAAGTAGCCATCCTGTGGTTAATGATAACGGTAACGGTAATGGTAACGGTAGGTACACACGGGGGCGCCGATCTCCCATTTACTTGGCCGACGGTCCAACCATCCTCACAAACCCATGGTGACCTACTTCATCCCAACTCCACACAAACAGTGACCCACTTCATCCCAATTCCACATAAACAAGGCACAACAATATCACATCACAAGTAATCAAGCAATATTTAATATCAACAAATAGTGCGTCACAATATGGCAATAATGCATGATAACATTTAGCCGTGAATGCATGAATGCAGGCGGATGAGGCGAATTATCTAACACTATTCACTGTTTTTGTTGTCCTTAAAAGGACTGCCTTTCTTATTGTGCGCTTCTAGCCTTTGTCTTCACAGTCCGAAACTTTATAAGCATCTATATAATAAGAAAATTCTACATAAGAATTCTAATTTGGGAAATGCAGTTTACATTCATTTATTTGTTTTCGTTACCCTCGTTACTCGTCGGTTCATTAATTTATCAAACTAACTGTATATCTATAGTGCATCTTTATTTGATTATTTCTTCTAATTTATTCATTAAGTAAAACGTCTAGTTATTCGGTAATTTATATTTTATGATAATACTAATCAAAATATTAATATGATTAATAATAATAATATAATAATAATTATTAATAATGATAATACGAAATTATCATATAATATTCATTATAATATTCATAACGTTAATAACTTTAGTCGGTATTTAATTTACTGAACTATATATAAATTCGTTTCTCTTGTTTATTTATTTATTTGTTTATTTATTACTGTCATAATCTTATTCTATATTTTTAATTTCTATGAATAATTTAATCTCTATAAGTAATTTAATTTCTAAAATAAATTTTATTTTCTACCGAAATTTCGGCAGTATCACCCCTAAAAATTGGACTATCCACCTGATAAAATATCAACAATTTATCTAATAACTCCAAACCACATAGTCCATCCATCGGGCAATCAATCAATTCAATTTTCTCATCCTCCATCCAAATATCAATATCAACATTACATTTAATTCTCAATTCCTCATTTCATTCATTCCATAATATTAATTATCACAATTCCCTCAATAAATTAACAAAGGATTTCAATAATTGAAAATCAAGCATTTAATTTATACAATTTAATACTAAAAATTAAATTAACTTAATTTAACTACTCAACAATTACTAATTTAATTTAACTACTCACAATTACTAAATTAAATTAACTAAATTAATTAACTTCAATAATAAAATTAATTTAAGTAACTAAAATTATTAACATTAATTTTGTTGCCCCAAAATATAATCTTTTGTCTAATTTTCAATAGATCGGGAATTCTTACGCGTGTCGGATCGAAGACTGTCAAGCGGTGGCCGGAGATGCACTGGTGCAGCGGCAGAGCTGCTGTGACGTGGAGTGGTGGCGATCGGCGACGGTGGCGAGCGATCCGGCGGAGAAACGATTGGCGGCGTAGCTGTGATGGACATCCGTTCGACCTACACTGGCTGGACCGGTCGGAGGAGCAGCAACGGCGCGATCTGGTGTTGCGCTGGAACTGCGTGCGGCTGCAACTGGCTTAACAGGGGGCGGAGGCGGCGTGCGGTGGTGATCTGTGGAGGATCGCACCTGTTGGTGGTGGCTAGACTCGACGCAGACGCAGACGCAGTCACAAGCAAGAAGAAAAGGGAAAGAAGAAGAAGAAGAAGAAGAAGAGAGGAGAGGAGGGTAGTGGCGCTGGTCTATGCGGTGGTCGGAGGCTTAGTGAATGGGTGAGAAAGGATGCGCACGCTGGATATAGAGGGAGAAGAGCTTCTAGATGGTTTGGGTCGAATTGGTTCGGTTCGGTTTTATATTCGGCCCAAATCTTCAATTTTCAACTGATTTTCGACTTTTTCAATCGGTTTTCGATTCGGTTTCTCACAGTATTTGCATTAAAATATTAATATTAATTTCTGAGCTGTCGGTTCATTAAATTTAATTGGATAATTTTTGAAAATAAAAAATCGAGTTATTTCAATTTGCGATAGCGTTTCCAAATGAAAACACGACCAAAATTTGCGACCGATTTTTCAATTTTGCGACCGATTTTATCGGTCGCTAATTGGTGACCGACGAAAAAATCGGTCGCAAAGGAGTTTGCGATGAGCATTTTTGCGACCGATATCTTTCGGTCGCTAATTTCAATTAGCGACTGATTTTTGGCATTTTATCGGTCGCAAAATCCTGTTTTTTTTTTTTTTTTTTTTTTCTCATTCTCTCTAGAATAATGTATCATACAATTTCTTTTTTTTATAGCCAATTAAAATAGGGATATTTAGTATTATTAAATTAAATTATAATTATTTTTTATTTATTCCGGTGTTTTTCTATTTATTTGTACTTATACATACTAGTTTAATTTTTAAGTTGTACAATGTATGTTATTCATATATACTCATTGTTTAAATATATACTCATTGTTTAAATATTAATAATTTTGTTATTAGAATAAAATATTTAGTCCTTAAAATTTTTAATGAGTTAAGATATATAGAGTTCCGATATTAATCCTTGTAATAATAAATCTATATAGTAGATAAGTTATTTTGATATCAGGATTCCTATTAC
The DNA here is from genome assembly GCF_014843425.1 of Jatropha curcas. Next base: position 1,712,621 of record NW_023591244.1, on the reverse strand, counting down.
AAGCTATAAAATAAATCTTCTCATTTAACTAGTTCTCCGCATGTCTCGGAAATAAAATTAAAAATGCTTCAATGGATGTACCAGCAACTCAAAAGGATTTTTTGAGTGTGAAGTTTACGTTTGGGACTTGGGAGAAGAATAAGATTTATCGGTTTCCCTCAATTGCAATCTCATAGTGGTCCAGGTCGCACAAGGGGTGTTTTGGTCTTTTTATATGATTTTAACATCTAAAACAGTATAATTTGGATATAGAGATCTTTTAATAAAACCGAGCTAAAAGTAAGAGATGAGTTTAACATTATATTAAATATCGGATATTACTTAAATAATTATGATAAACTTAAGAGACTAAATAATTATTTTTCCAACAATTAATTAATATTATTGAGCTCCGGGGCACAGTAAGAGCAATTCTAAAGGGACAAATTATATATATACTAAAATAAAACCCAAAATCACTGTTCATAGAATAGTGTTACATAAGAATAAGGTGTTTTATACCAATTTAAATCAAAAGTCTTTTATTTTACAAATTCCATTTTACCCTTCTTCTTTGTATCGGTTATTTACAGACAAAACGCTACTTCACATTCTCTAAATTCCACCGATCACAATCTCTTCCTTTTTCCTTGCCGACTTCACCTTCTCTTCTTTTCTTTTGTAATAAACTTAAAAACACTTGGGGCAGAGATTTCGGCTTTTCCTTCTTTTCACAATGAAATTGAAATTAGAGAAATCAATTTTTTTTTGTCTTTTGCTTTGCATGAAACTCATCTCTAGATTTCTTGCTGCATTTTATATTTGAAATTACTGCATATCCTCAATATGTTCATATTCATTGATTATGAGTTAATTAGATTCTTTGAATACTTATATTTAATTTTTCTTTGCTATATTTAATTTTTCTTTGCTGTATCTCGATGCATTTGATGGTCTAGAATTGGGAGAATTTTGATCTTGAACTCACATTAACGAAGCTTAGACCTAAATTTTAGTATTCAGGGTTTTAATTATCTAAATTATTTGTTATGGTTTGAAATTATGAGTGTATGTTTGTTTTATGGATTTCTGTTTCAGGATTTGATATTTATAGTGAAAGTCTGTTTTATTTGGCTATTGAAGATCTTTTCCTTGAGCTTTTTATGATTGGAGATAATTAGATCTGTTATTTCTTCTAATTGGGTAGTTTGGCAACAAGTTATACAAAGTTTACACAAATCATGCCTAGAGATTTCAATTACTGAGCTCAGTGGTCTCCTTCTTTCGTGGAATCATGCATAAAAGGCATAATTACTTTGTTTGTTTACTTTGGATATTACTTTGTTTGTTTACTTTTGGATGCTTCTTGGCATTACACATAAATATAGAAGAAGGAAATAAAAAGCTATGTCAGATTTTATTAATTAAACAAAATAGAAAAAATGAAACATGTTTACGTGAACTGCAGAAATTAAAGGAGCAGCAGCAGGTTTCGTGCGATCCCCAAAAACAAAACAATAAGTGCTGGAATGTAGAAAACAAAATTAAAAAAGATGGAAATTTTTTAGTGCTTTAAAATAATGGAAACGCTTTAAATAATGAAACATAAGGTCCTTGACAATATGGGTTGCTGCATCTTTTGCTTTCTCTTTTATATTTCTTTAGTGTATGCTATCTTTGCTAACTCTAGAGTTGGCAGTGTTTATGCCATTCATGTTGTTACTATTGTTGCGATATTTAAGAAGCATAGTGCATTCTTTGTTTCTTTGATTATCACAATCCAGGTTTTCTCATAAGAGCAAACCAGCTGTTAAGAGCATTGAGATATTTTCTCCCTTTCTCTAAAGCGTATTTGGTTTCTAAGAAACTGGAGAAAAGTGAAAGAAAGTTTGTTTTGACATTGGATATCATTGTTTTTTTGTTGGATTTTGGTTGCCAAAAGGTTTTAAGCCTGACAGTGGTTCCACTGGAAGTGTTTATATGGTAAATTTGTTTTGGTTTTTTGAAGTTATAGTTCAAATAATAAATATTTTAAATTTGATTTCATATTCTTTTGATTTCCTACATTTTCTCATCAATCAAATGGGTATTCCTTCAACTTTTTTTTTGTTCTATAATGTCCATCAATTTTTTTTTTTTTTTTTTTTTTTTTTTTACAATTTTTTTTTTTTTTTTTTTTTTTTTTTTTTTATCTTTAAGCTAAAAATTGGGGTAAGAATTTTAAAGAATCAATTTTTTTTTTTTTTTTTTTTTTTTTTTTTATCTTTAGCTAAAAATTTAGATTTCTAAAGAATCAATGATTCTCTGATTGTTACCTTCCTCTCCTCTCTCTATCTCTCTCCCTGCAATTATTTCTTTTTGGGTAGTTATTGAAGAGATTAAGAAGGCAACTAAAATATGTGTTTTCAATACAGTCAAACAGAACTGAAATGCTAATTACAGCTCCCATTATTTATTTTATTCTTCTGCTTTTTTTTTTTAAATCTGATATTTTTGGTTTGTACATTGTTGAAGACATCAAGATCACTCATTACCATAAACATGATTTCATAATTTATTTGAACGAAAAACTTTTGCTTTATAATTCTGGATATCGTTTTTTTTTTTTTTTCCATGGCTATGCAGAGTCTAGATGGGGATATCATAGACTGTGTTCACATGACTCATCATCTAGCTTTTGATCATGCTTTCCTTGACCACAAGATTCACGTCCATCTCCTCCTATATATTTCTACTTTTAGCTGTTTTAAGTGATTTCTTTGTTGTTATCAATTCTTTTTTATCAGCATTCTTAAGCAAATTATAATACTTGCTTAGCACTAATTTCTTTGAATTTCTATCCATTCTGTGTATTTCTTCGATCATAAAACTAAAATAAATGGAAAAAATTGTGACTAAGTAGCTCAAATTATTTTTTATAGTTAGAATACCAAAAGCTTTTTCTTTGAAAGGAAAAACTTCAAAATCTAAAGGTATAAAAATGAATCTTTTGTAAAAAATTTAGTAATTTTTACAATAAGAAATAGTGAAACAAAAAAAAATCTATGAAATGAATATTTTTTTTTTCAGTGAAAAAATATATAAAAATTTGAGTAAACAATAAATAGTAATTATATCAATAAAATTAGTGATTATATCGATAAAATTAATTTTAATCCGCAGCAAGCGCGGGTAAGTTTGCTTGTTTAACACTAATTTGGATGTTGTCCTTCTCGTTTTATTATTATATATCCTATAATACTCCAATTTACAATGATTATTATATACTCTGTACTAATTTGGATTATTTCATATTTTATTATTTTATATCCTATAATACTCCTATTTACAATGATTATTATATATTCTGTATTATTAACAGTAGATTATGCTATTCAGTATACTTCTTTATGTAAAAATTATTTGTTAATAATATAAATAATTAATTTATATTATTAAAAAAACTAAAAGTATTATGTTATTAAATGAATTATAAATGTAGGATAAAGGGTATTGTGTTCTTTTTTATAGACATTTAATATCATGAAGTATACATTTTTGAAGGATTTATTTATTCAGCGGTCCAAAAATACGGGGAGCAAGTAATATACTTTTGAAACACAACAACTAAATAGTTATTCGCACTCAACCAAAGGAACTAAAAAGTAATTATTTTATATAATATATAGTGTTTAGAGATAATATTTTTATAAATAATATATTCTCTTTGTTTTATTTTAAGTGTCATTCAAGAGCCTTAAACAAAGTCACTTAAGAAAATATTTTTTTTTTAATTTAATTTATATATCATTTTAGAAAATTATAATATTACATCTGTTTCATAATACTTGTCACATTTGAAAAATAATTTATTCTAAAATACTTATCACATTTGTGGTTTCAAGGAACAATAAATCTTTTTTTTCTTCATATTAACCATTTGTATATGATCAGTAATTATTACTTTAATTTAATAGTTTTCTTAGAGAATTAATATTAAATGAAGGGTAATATAGTTAATTTACTTAATAATTTATTGTAATTTAGATAAAATGGTTTTCTTAAGAGACATTGAAATTTTAAATGTGACAAGTATTATGAATAGAGGTAGTAATCTCACTGTCAATCAAAGTTAAATTTGAAAACTGTATTATTCTTCGATATCTGTATGTGTTAACAATTTTTGTAAATCATTGAATCATTTCTTTTCCCTTTTTTTAAACTGTTATTTTTGTTCCAAATTATAAGTTATTTTTAGCTTATTATTTTGTCTCAAAATAAAAGTCGTATGAGTATTTTACATTAAATGTAATAAATATTTTCACAAGTGATATTTTTTTAACGGCTATTCACAAGTGAATGATGACTTATTTACGGTAAATGATGACTATTCACAAGTGGCTATTGGTTTAAGATAACGGATAATTTAATCAAATTACTCTTAGTTTTATTATAATCTAGGAGAGTTAATTATTTTCTTAATTTTTTTGTAAAAACTTTAAACAACTTATATTTTGGGATTGAGGGAATATTTATATTACCTCTTGTTTGGAAAATGAATTCCACATATTTTTCTGTTTGGAATAAAAAAATATAGATTTCAATTCTAGGGATTTAGTTTTATGAAATTGAATATAATTACACCAAATTTGACAAAAATGGATGGAATTTCCAAATGAATTCCACGGAACTAAACAATCAAACTTTGTACAATAAAACTACTCTTCTTCTTCTACAAAGTCAATTTTTTAATTTTTATTTATTTAACTTATTTATTTTATCAAATTTGACTAAAACTATTTAAAAAATTTATATATTTCAGAAAAATATTTTCTTATTATTGTTTTTATTTATTTAACTTATTATTTTATCAAAATTTGACCCCCTAAAAAAAACCCTAAATTTTTTTTTTAAAAAAAAAAAAATTTTTAAATAATATTTTTTTTTCAGAAAAATATTTTTCTCTATTATTGGTATTGTTATTTTAATATTTTAATATTTTGATTTAAATATATGTTTTTTAAGGCTATATAAGGTAGAGATATTCAAGTTTAAACAATATATTTATCGAAATTTAAATAAATCGCAATAATTTTTATTAATATTTATTTTTATTTTAAATATACTTATTTTCAAATGATAAAAAATTATATAGGCATAACGATAAATATCATTGTATTTATTATTTTTATTTTTGTGAATTACTATATAAAAAGATATTTTAGAAAATAAATTAAAGGAATCTTTCAATTATGAATTTATTCTCTACCAATGTATTTTTTTAATTAAAAAATTGCATCATTAAAATATTAAAATCTATCCAAAATTAAATATTTATTAAAATTGTATTATTATCTTTGTTTCATTTTAGTTTATAAGTATTAAAAAAAAAAGATAGATAAGAAACAACTTTAATTTAAAAAAGGTTGTTGCAATTAACCTTTTTATTAATTTTTTTAATAATTAATATTTATTTATTTGAGATACTAATGTATAAATATTAAATTAGTAACTAACGTAGAGTTTATCTGAGTAAAAGATACTCAGATTTTTTAGGTAAGAGGTCGAGTTCTTCCTCACTCGAAATGCTTCCCCTTTTAAATCTAACACAATACAAGCAGAATTAGGTTTAGCCCAACGAGTTAGGTAGGGGCATATGAGTAAAACAAAAAAAGTGTATAAATTTGGTCATTCAATAATTAATTAAATTATTATTTATAGCGGAGAGGATGGGAATTAATGGATAATAGACAAAGACAACAATGGGGGAAAGAGACTGCTTACCTATTTATTAGTACAACTTGATAAGAGTTGACTTTTATAAGCACCTCACGTTAACACTTTTACGCACAAGACATTTCAACTGCTAGATAACTGCTCAGACAACATCTTTTCATCATCGTTCATCGTGATTATAGTTTCTTGATCCCTTCTGTTAACCGGCTCTTGTTAACTCACAATATATTTACTTGGCTATTAATTAATTAATTATGAGCCTCCAATATTTTAAAGGCCAATTAATTAATTAAACCCAAAAAAATCATAAAATCACAAGTCGAACTATAATTCAAAAATAATTAAAATATGGTGTAAATAGACTTATATTTAAATTTTACTAAAACTCATTTATTTTGCTTCAATTATATTTTTTTTATCAGCAAAATTAATTTATTTGATTATAATAAACATACCAAGAAAACTTAACTTATCTAAATAATTTAACCCGAGCCAATAGGCTCTCCAAAACACCTAACCGAGCCAATAGGCGCTCTCCAAAAACACCTAATTCCTAACCTGAAAACAGTTAAGTGAAAATAACCTGCTAAAAAAATCTAAAATAGATCTTTTTTTTTTTTTTTTTTTTTTTTTTTTTTAAGTATTCCTTAAGATCTCTTCTTGAGATAAGAAGAGAAGAGAAAAAATAAATAAAATAACTATGCTATATATAAACAAAGCCAAACTTTAAAGCCATGATAAAAAAAGATTTTGTAGTGTCCATTGTCTCTTTTTTTTTTTTTTTTTATAAAAACTAAGTGTGTAAAGTAGCACAATTTGTCAAACTTGACAAGTATTTTATATTATACGAATGACAAAATATTAAGAATTCTAAAATTAAGATGTTTGATCCGATTTTTTTTTTTTTAAAAGATTAAGTTGATTAATAAATTGGATCAAATCTGGCACCTAGTGTTAAACTTCCTCCCAATTTCAATTTATTTATCGTGTTTTCATTAAAAAAATCTCTCTTTAAGTGGAAAATAATTTTAGAGTATGGCCAAAAGACGGATGATTAACCAAAGACCTATCGAAAATATATTTTTAAATTGTAAACACAAGAGTATTTCTAATCATTCATTAATAAAAAAAAGACACGCAAAAATAAATTTAAAAAAACATTCGAATTTTTTCCTTGGTAATAAAAGAAAAATTTATGGTTGATTAACTTGGTGGTAGTGGAGTAGTTTCACAGTATATTAGAAAATTTTTAAACATAGACACGAAGATATCATAGAAATACAATAATTTTAAAAAAAAAAATAAGACATTCCACACACCTTAAAGACATATTACATAATAAATAAATAATTATTTATAATCAATCATAAATATAAAATATAAAATACTTAATTTCTAATTTCAATACAATTAATTAAATTCTTAAAATTATTATCACTATTAAAAAATACGATAATAGTGTACGCACATATTTTGATGCAAGTCATACTATGCATGACTTTTGCTATTGTATATTTTGATAAAAAGCTTCGCAATATATTTAAGAAGTCGCATCTTAACATTAACTTTTTCATCATATCTGAATAGGATACAATTTAATAATGCATTTTACAGTCATTTTATTATATAATTTTATTATTTTTAAATTTTATTATTTTTAAATAATATTATAAAAAATTATTTCATTCTTTAACAGTACTCTACGTATGACACGAGTTTTAACACCAGCATGATATATGCATTTATCACTTTCCTTGCATTTTTTATTTTCCATCTTCGCAGACGACGACAATTAAAAAACTGTACTACTAAAATGAATTGTGGTTCTGCCACCGGCTAGCATTAATTGTTGTAACTGTAAATAGTAAACGATAATTAAAATAAGGGGAAATCATATTTCTATCCATATGTTTTTGACGTAATTAACTATTAATAACATATAAAATATTGGCTAAAATAGCTATTAAAGGACTATTTCTATTTATAAGAAGGACGATTTAGGCATTTTTACTATACATTTTAGAAAATCAAATGTGTTTCAATAATTTTTTTAATTTTATGAAAATGGGAAAAGTTGCTAACGCCTCCATTCTTAAATATTTGTCGCATCTAAAAAAGTATTGTGTTCTAAAATATTTGTTATATTTGTAATTTTAAAGAGTAATAAATTTTTCTTTTGTATTTACCCTTTATATATGACCAACAATTATTACTTCAATTCTTCGACAATTTAGAGTTTGAATATATTAAATTAAATAGAATATAGTCAATTTATATAATAATTTATTATAATATAAACAAAATTTAAATATAATAATTTATTATTAATATAACAAAATCCACTTTTTTTTTTCAGAGTTACTATTAAAAGTGAAAACCTTTTTTTTTTCAGAGGTACTATTAAAGTGAAACGGAAGGAGTAATTTGAAAATAATTTTAATTTGACGGAAATTATAAAAAAAAGTACCTCTTATTGTTTGAATTATAATTATAATATTACTTCTACCAATAATTTCAAACAAATGGGAGTAAAAAATTAAAGTAGGACCATGTAATAATTAATAAATGATATTAATTACCTAAAAACACAAGTAAGGGACAATCCAATCAATGAGTGATTGTGAGGAGGGAGTGGGTACCTTCTTTTTGACTTTTGCGGAGAAGTAACAAACACGAAATATCAAATCATCCCTTGCACACAAGAGTATAAACGATTTTTAAGTCATCTCGGGAACTGTTCGAACTGGTTTATGAGCTGTTGGAGTCTATTCACTTAGTAATTGAGTCGAACTTCAGCTTTTAAGCGAGTTCAAGCTTAAAAATTTTCAAGTTGAACTCAAGTCTAAAGTTGAGTTTGAACCAAGTTTGAGTGGAACTTGATCCGAGCTTGAGCTTTCATCGAGTCAAGCCTGATCCTAAATTTTTAGGCTTATTGAGTTTTGAGTCAAACTAAATTCTATCGAACTGAATTTTGAACTTGACAGGTTTGAATTCAGCCGGTTCGAGCTCAACTCGGGTCATTTACATCTCTGTCCAAATGAGTATTCAATGAGTTCACATTTGGATTAGTGGAAAATATGGAGGAAAAAAAACAAAAAAAAGTTTTTTTCTTTGTTTGTATTTTGTTTGTATATGAAATGAAATAACATGGAGCGGTAAAATAAATGTTGTAAAAAAAGTTTTTTTCTTTGTTTGTATTGAAATGAAAATAACATGAGGGTAAAATAAATGTTGTGTTCACATATTCTGTCCAATATTAGAAGGAAAGTTGATGAAAAATAATTAAAATTAAAATTTTATCTATATTATTGTACTTTCATAAATAGAAAGTAAAAATCTCACTGTTCATAAAATTATTTTCTTTTTTCGGTAAGAGGAAAAATACTTTATATTTTCCCGCTTTCCTCTCTAAATTTATTTCCTCTCCTTCTAAAAAATCACGTAAAAGATGAAATTCAGTCTGATTATTAAAATTTTAGAGTAATGCGATCAATAGGTTTGAAGTTGTACACTCTATACTAATAATTATGATAAATATATTAACGGGTTGTGGCTGAGTTGTCAATGCAGACTGGGCACGTGGAAAAAAATTTTGAGTTCGATTCTCACTAAAAACATTTACAGGGAAGAGCGAATAGTCTTAACTGTGATCAACTCTCGAGCTGGATTAGGCGGTTTCTGGTAATGGATTCCGGATACCGATGGTTTAAAAAAAAAAAAAAAATTATGTTAAATAAGTATTTTTATCCTTTATGGACTGCCAAGAACTTTGTAAATATGCTGAAAGTGTAATTTGTGTTAATCCGACGGCTAATAAAATATGATGTATAAAATAAGCTTATAAATAAAATATTAATCCGATGGCTCAGTTTACTAACTCCTCGGTGGTGACCATTGCTATGACCTATTGAATTGGCTTTTCCTTCTCCAACGGTTAACCATTATTAATAGCTTTTTTCCATAATATTTATCATATTTTAAATTTTATGTTCTTTAAGAAAATTAATAAATTTGTTTAATTGTTTAAGTCATAATAAATTTATTGAGTAAATTGACTAAAATTACTCTTGATTTAATACTCATTTCAAAAAAACTATTAAATTGAAGTAATAATTTCTCGGCATATATAAAGGGTAACATGAAAAAATATATTTATTACTCTTTAAAATTATAAAGTGATTTAAATATTTTAGAATAAATTATAAATGTGATAAATATTTTAGAATAAATTATTTTTTCAAATATAATAAGCACGAAACAGAGATAGTAATTATATCGAATCTGATTGGTATTGATGGCCGCCAACAATAATGCTGGTCTCTATAGATCTACAACAAATTTGTTGAAAACAATTGTTGAATTTGAGCAATTAAATGAGATAAGGATTACAATCTCCGTTTTTTATATTTGTCACATTTAATAAAATATTATATTTTAAAATATTTATCATATTTATGGTTTTAACGAGCAATTTTTTTTTTCGTGTTCACTTTTTGCATAAAACCAATAATTATTGTGTCAATTCTTCAAAAATTTGGTGTTTGGATGTATTAAATTAAAAGTAATATAATCAATTTACTCAATAATTTATTATAATTTAGATAAATTTAATAATTTTTTTAAGAAAAGTGAAATTTTAAATGTTGCAAGTATTTAAAAAGAGATGTAGTAATTTGATTTAATTAAAGAGTATTTATTTTAATTTAAGTGATTTAATTACTTTTTTAATTACTTAAACTTTTAATGTTGTTGAGTTACTAATTAACAGAGATAGTATAATGTAAAAATTTTAAACAACAAATAAAAGTGGATAGAGAGTATTAAATGATCCATATTAAATGATCCGTGCTAATTGAAATTTAATTTTTTTAATATAATAATCAAGGCAATCAAAGCTATCAAATTAGCTAATAATAATAATAATAACCTTTTCTTTTATTTTAATAAATTCTTTAAATATTCATAAAGTGTTTTTATTTTAAAAGGAAAAAGTCATTTTCCTTTTATTACTTCAACTTTTCTGTAATTTTCTTTTGATTTATAATATGGTCAAATACATAAATATAACACTGTACTTTACGGAAAAATTTTGTGGCACCCTGAACTTTGCGAGTTACTTATTATGCTCCTGAAGTTACAAATTTTGCTAATACTATGTCCCTCTTTATACTAATAATAACATGTTTTTGGCATTTTTAGTATTTATGTGCAAGATATTCACTTAACATATGGTTAGTATAATATTTGAAACAATAATTTATATGTTAGTATAATATTGAAAACAGATAATGTTTATATTTTTCACTATCTGATAAGTGTGTAATTAAATTAATTTTAGAAGTTTGAGTATTCAATAAAATAATTTATGCAAGTTAAAATATTTAATTGATATAATTTTATAAATTAAAGTATTTAATAAGTTTTTTTTTTTTTTTTTTTTTTTTTTTTGAAAGGCTGTTGATTTAAGTGTACCAAACAGTCGAAAACACACAAAATGGGAGCCTAAAATAAAGTTTGGAATCAATCAATACAAATTAGTCAGAATGCTTTTGACTCTTAGCAACTTGTAGGATACAACAATTATAATATCTATAAGCTTTCTTTATTTTTATTATTATTATAATTCTAGTTGGGGTTAGCGTTTTGTCTCATTATGGAATAGAACTCCGATAAATGGGTGGTAGGTCTTCCTGCATTATCCAAGCCACCCAAGTCATTAGCATTATCAAAGTGTTTGCTTGATGGTTTCAATGGCAATGGAGTTTCGCGTCCTTGCAACCTTAGCTTTACTCTCTGTAAGCATTATAGTAATCTGCTCTTTCTTCTACAGAAGATCGAAGCTTTACATTTAACCAGTTCAAGCTTCTTCTTCTTTTTTTCCTGCGTAATCAAAACTCTGACTAAAAGAAGTAACGAAAATTTTTATGGCAGGTGGTGGTAATTGGAACAGGTAATGCTGCTCTACCTGCTGAAATGTATTGGCATTCCAAGTTGCCAAACACTCCTATCCCACAAGATCTTCTGAGTCTTCTTCAGCACGGTTTGTTTCTCATCTCAATATTTCTCTAGAAACGTTATTCATTGCTTTTATTAGTAGAATTTCGTGTGCATTGCAGCAATATTGGTTAAAATATTTTTCTGCAGATCAATATCTTTCCTTTTCCCCCTCCATTACAATGCTTTTATAGATAATATGCTATTTTTTAATATACAGTTTACACCGACTGATTCCTCAAGCAATATTTAGGCCCAAATAACATGCTTCTATAGAACTTGAATCTGGATTAGTCCACTGTACTGGATATCGATCATCTTTTTTTCATTTTTTTTTTAAATTTAATAATTAGTAAATATTTTATTTTTTATTTCTTAATTTTTTATTTAAAGAACAACAATCCATATATTTTATTTGATGGATCATCTCTTAGCATATCCGCTGTAAGTCATTTATGATTATGAGGCTAATACTTAATTTTCCAATTCAGCATCTGACTTTTTGACAAATTGGGTGATTGACTTTGAAAACATTTTAGCACCCGACTCACAGACAGAAGCAAGACACCTATCCTGAGCTTGATACTGGGACACTCCCTCTCCTCAATTTTACGAAAGAGATAAAAAATTTACGAAAGAGATTAAAAAAATTAAAAAAAAAAATAAACATAAAAACATAAAAAAGATGCATTTGGCATAGAAATATTTGAAAATAATGTAGTTTAACTTGGATATCTTTTTTACATACGTGGCTCTACTACATGATAATTTACATGTTATATGCTTTTGGGAGAACTATATATTAGTTTTTAGAACAAAAGACCCTTCATTATAATAATCTTTGTTTTTTTATTTTTGAACAATTATAGTAATCTTTGTTAACCAAAGCATAAGTTTTTAAAGAATTATCGTTCAATACCTGCGTATGTCTTAACAATTCTTGTAAATCCTTGAATGCTTCTTTTCTATTTTTTCTTATTTTTTTTTCATTTGTTTGCAATGTATTCAGATATGGGAGATACGTGCACTTTTTGGGACATGGGCTTGGCGGATAAGACTTCTGAGGACAGAAGATTCAGATATAAGTACTCTGAAAATCCTTCTGAGGAAAACACTGAGATAAGTATTCTGAAAATCCTTTTGAGGATAACACTGAGGACAGAAGGTTCAGATATAAGTATTCTGAAAATCTTTCTGAGGAAAACACTGAGGACAGAAGAGAAAAATATAAGCGTTACGGAAATCCTATTGAGGAAAACACCGACGACACTTTGTTCGGATATAAGTATTCTGAAAATCCTTCTGAGGAAAACACTGACGACAGAAGGGAAAAATATAAGCGTTACGGAAATCCTTTTGAGGAAAACACCGACGACAAAAGGTTCAGATATAAGTATTCTGAAAATCCTTCTGAGGAAAACACTGAGGACAAAAGGGAAAAATATAAGCGTTACGGAAATCCTTTTGAGGAAAACACCGACGACAAAAGGTTCAGATATAGGTATTCTGAAAATCCTTCTGAGGAAAACACTGAGGACAAAAGGGAAAAATATAAGCGTTACGGAAATCTTTTTGAGGAAAACACCGACGACAAAAGGTTTAGATATAGGTATTCTGAAAATCCTTCTGAGGAAAACACTGAGGACAAAAGGGAAAAATATAAGCGTTATGGAAATCCTTTTGAGGAAAACACCGAGGACGGAAAGTTCAAATATAAGTATTCTAAAAATCCTTCTGAGGAAAACACTGAGGACAGAAGGGAAAAGTTCAAGATATATAGTATTCTAAAAATCCTTCTGTAGGAAACACCTGAGCGATCGAGAAGTGGAAAAAGTATAAAAGATATGGAAAATCCATTTGAGGAAACACCGAGGACGGAAAGTTCAAATATCGTATTCTGAAAATCCTTCCGGAGGAAAACCATTTGGAGAACAGAAGGGATAAAATATATAAAAGATAGAAGTGAGAAATGTCCATAAACTGACAATCTCCCTTAATATAAGTATTCTGAAAATCCTTCTGAGGAAAACACTGAGGACAGAAGGGAAAAATATAAAAGATATGAGGAGAAATTCCATAAACACAATCTCCCTAACTCAACTGTGTTTTTTGTATATAATGATCTTCATGCAGGTCAGAAAATGAGAGTTCATATAACAAAATCTACAAACAAAGCTAGAATCTTGCCTCGTCAAGTTGCTGAATCCATACCTTTCTCAACTGATAAGTTGTCAGAAATTTTTCAACGTTTCTCTGTAGACCCTGAATCACGCCAAAGTAAAGTCATGAAACAAACTATAGAGGATTGCGAGTCACCTGGTATTAAAGGAGAAGACAGATATTGTTCCACTTCTTTAGAGTCTTTGATTGATTTTAGTGTTAAACATGTTGGGAATAAAGTTCAAGTTCTTTTTAATAAGGTAGATGAACCCAAAAGAGTTCAGGAGTACACAATCATGGATGTCAAGTTCATGGGAGAAAATCATGTAGTGTGCCACAAGCAAAAATATCCATATGCTGTATATTATTGTCATGCACTAAATGGTACTAGAGTTTATACAGCTCAGTTGGTGGGTGCTGATGGTACTGAAGCTGAAGCAGTTGCTGTTTGCCATTCAGACACATCTGATTGGAGTCCAAAACACATGGCCTTTTTACTCCTCAACATGAAGCCGGGAGAAGGGACAATTTGCCACTTTATTAGAAGTGATACACTTGTTATGGTATCCGCTGATGAAGATATTGAAAAAACCTCTAATGATACCAATCTCCTCAGTCATGCTTAGAGTTTAAGCTTGCTTTCTGGTTGTACTAGTACCTATGGTGGATCTCGCAATAAGTCATTTTTTCAAGTGACAATCTTTGTATTAGAGTGTGCGAACATACTCAACATTTGTGTCTATCTATCACATGTAGATCCATATGCGAAGTTCGTATATATGTTGTACTACAATGTTGTGCTTAATTTAATTTCATGGGAGTTTTAGTGTGCTTGTTTCTTCTATGCACTAAAATAAACAAACAATTTTAAATTTATTGATCTTTGTTTTCTTTTTCTTTTAAAAAGTTCCAACATACTAAAAGACATTATTATCTAAAATCACTATCGTAAAAAAATTTAGATCAATATGTAAATAAAAAAAAAAGATATATATGTGTGACCGGTCTAAGAATTTAGGATTATGATTCACGGTTTAAATTTTAGGTTTTTAGGATTTTGAGTTTAGGTTTTTAGAATTTTAGTATGTAAGATGTTATTATGGTTTAAGATCTAGAGTATACTATTTTAAAATTTGTAATCTAAAATTTAGTGTAAATTTAAGACTCCATTTATTTTCATAAAATAACTTGTAGAAAAATATTTTTCATAATTTTCCGTTGTTTGGGGCGTTCTGAAAAATCTAGTCCATTTTAAGGAAAATGACAGCCCATTTTAAAAGAGAAACATTTTCTGACCATTAATAAACTTATTATAACCTTATAAATTTATATTTTTTAATTTATTAATTACCAGTAGCTACAACCACTAGTCACCATTCACCACCACTGGCCACCACCACCGCCGGCATCGACACCGTCTACTACCACCATCGGTCACAGGTGACTTTCATAATTTACCTTTCTTTTGTATCCTTCTCATATTCAACAATACAAATTTTAAAATACAAAATTTCTATTATTATGAATACTTTTATGGTCTTATGAGTTAAAATTTTTTAATATCTTTAACTAATTTTCAATATTGCAACTAAACAAGAAAAAATAAGTCATTTGAAAAATATTTTAACTAATTTTCAATATTGCAACTAAACAAGAAAAAATAAGTCATTTGAAAAATATTTTTCAAGCTTGGAAAATATTTTCCAAATGTAAGTTATTTTCCGAAAGCCTAAGTTAGGCTAACGGCAAAAATTAAATAATCTTCTATATAATATATAAAATGAGAGTAGTTTGCCTTATATGGAAACCAAGTGTAAGAAACACAGTTTCTTACAGTGTTTTGGATTATGAAATGACAAATGTTAGAATTCTGAATTAAGTTGTTGGACTATTTTTTTTTTTTTTTATCGTAGAGTTAACCTCCTCCTATTTTAATTTATTTATTGTAGTTTTCATTAAATAACCTCTCTTTGAGAGGAAATAATTTTAGAGTAATAACAAAGACGAATTTGACTTACCAAGGACTATTAAAAATATGTTTTAGTTGTAATTCAAGCAGATTTCGATTCATTCATTAATTTATATAAGAAATACGACATAAAAATAAAATTAAAAAAAAACACTTAATTTTATCTTAAGAAAATAAATAAAAAACATAGTTGATTAAGCTTGCGTTGTATGTATGTAGTCTCAATATTACCGAGCTAAGTTGCATGGACAGGAGATATAAGAAACGACACGAACAATTTTTTAAAAAAAAAGTAGGACATTCCAATACTTAGAACACACTACAACTAAGGCCTCCATTTGTTTTCGTTAAAATAACTTGTAGGAAAATGATTTTTCCATAATTTTCGTAAAATAACTTGTAGGAAAATATTTTCCATAATTTTCCGTTGTTTGGGGCATTTAGAAAAATAAATCAATGGAAAATATTTTCCTGATCAAAGGAAATCAAGTCATTTTTAAGGAAAATGACTTACCATTTTCAATAGCGTAAAATATTTTCTGCACTTTGACAAACTTATTTTGACCTTATAAATTTTTATTTTTTTAATTTATTAATCATTGGTAGCCGCTACTACCATTCACCATATATTGTTCTAAACTTGATAATCATCCTTTCAATGTTTTCTAGTAAATCACTGCTATTTAGTCTCCCCCTAGATGTTCAATGTTAGCTTATTAAAAGTTGAGACTTACTTCGAAAACCTATGGAAACTTGCCCATCTTAATTCATCTGCTTACACTAGATCAGTTTGGAGTCAGCAGTGACAGATCAATAGAACTGTTCCATGTTGGTCACATTTCATTGATTCTAAAGCAAGGTGCAGGTACGTCACAAGGTTTCTTCTTTTTGTTGGTTCCTCTTTGAAATATAAAGTTGAAGGTATAGTGATGTAAATCCTTTACCCTCAAAGAGTCCAGATACTGTATTGCTCAGTTGCTTCTTTTGATTTCACATATTTGCACCTTTAGAAACTGAAATCCTTTTATGGAATTTCGTATTTCATATAAAAGCACTTTTCAGCTGTTGTTCTGTTAGCTCATTAAATGTGTTTGGTTTGTCATGTGATATCACTACCTCGATTTATTGTCTGCTGTTCTTGTGACAGAAAATGTTGCATTAACTGTCCAGCTCATGAGATGGTTTATTATGCATTTTGATTTTGAAGCTGAAGTTATTCTTCTTTTTAATGTGTTTTACACGCATGACCTTGAATGAGTATGTTTCTATGTCTGAATGCGTATATGTATATATATATAATTCAATTACTTTGTTATTAGAATTCATTAATTAGTGGCAGCAGGCTATTCTTCAGTCCTTTGGCAGTTGATTTATGTTTAATTTGGGCCCATTGTCATATGTTCATTAATTAGTGGCAGCAGGCTATTCTTTAGTCCTAATTTGGCAGTTGAATTTATGTTTAATTTGGGCCCATTGTGATATGGTAATGGTTATTTCTGTCCCTTCAAATCTGCCATGTGGTTGTGCTTGCCAATCTATAAAAAACTGCATTCATAAGTATACTTCTTCCTCTGGATTTACTTCATAAAGGACCACTGATATTGCACTATATTTCAGGTACCTAGATATTGTTGGTTTAAAAGAGCACAAAATTAAGGAAGAGGAGGAAAATTCTGCAGAGAAGGAAAATCTGCAGATTTGGTAAGTGTGGAGAAACAAATATTCACATCTCATTAATGTAAATATTTATACTAAACTTATTCTAAAATTTGTTCACCAACCTTCCATAAGTCAAGGAAAAGTCAAGGGAAGTTTGGTTCAACTAAACCTACCTAAAAGCAAGGTAGTTCACTACTTCTTGACTCATAAAGTACAACCAAATCTAAATGACTTTAACAAAATAACTTTCAAAAACCTATCAACAACACTTGCAATCAATTTCTTCAATGGAGCTATAAGCTATAATTTTAACACTCCTCCTTGATGCAAGAGTTGAGACAAACACCAAGTCTATTCCTAAGAAATTCAAATCTTGATTTTTGCAATGCCTTGGTGAAAATATCTGTGTTTGGTCTTCAGAACTACAATGAATAATTTGAATTTTATTTTCCTTTTCAGCTTCATGCATTGCATGGTACTTGATTTTTGTATGCTTGGTTTTTCCATGGAAGATTGGATTCTTAACTATAGCAACAGCTGATTTGTTGTCACAAAGTATTTTAGTTGGATTCTCTTAATGAAAATTCATAATCATCTTCAACTCCTCCTCCATGGCAGCTCTCCACTCAGACAATTTTAAGGCTTCATCCACCTTAGTTGGTTCAAGTGAGACAACATTACATCAACATACATCTGCTGTAAATTTCCTCTGGGACTGTTCCTCTACTTGCATCATCTTCATTTGATCATCTTCATTATCAACTGGAAGTTACTTGCTCTTTGCTGAAAATGATCTTGTTCAGAATTGATTTAGAATTTCCTAGTTTTCCATATTTAACTCCATCCCATTCACCTTTCTCATCGAAATTTGTCACCTCTTGCCGCAAAACCTATTTAGTAAACAGGATTGCAAAATTCTGTAGGCTTTTGGATTCATTGTTGTTTTCAAAACTACAGATGGCAAATAGCAACTAACTTCTTGGATTTGTAGATTTTAAAATGAATTGAGATTGGGTGTGACCAAGTCTCTTATCACAAAATCAGCTTCTTTATGACTCAAGCAAGATTCTTCTTCGAAGTTTCTTAAATTTAAAGGAAAGCTTCTCCGTTTCATTTTGACAGCAATTAACTTTGAGCCAGAAGCATCGCTTATTTCACAAGTTTTATTTTTAAATAGCAAACTGTAATTCTTATCCAGCAATTGACCAACCAAAAACAAGTTTTGATTAAGCTCAGGTACATAAAGAACATCGGAAACATGCTTTGTACATGAACGAGTTTGTACAAATCAGCAACTAACTTCTTGGATTGCAGCAATTTTAATGAATTGAGATTGGTGTAACCAAGTCTCTTATGCCACAAATCAGATTCTTCTTTATGACTCGAGCAAGATTCTTCTTCACCAAGTTTTTGGTGTCATGTGGTTGGTTAGTGCAGCCACTATCAACAAGCCATGTTTCTTTAGCTTCAATTAAGACATCACATTTTTCGATTTCTTTTGCAGCAAATAGTTGCTCTTCATACTTTTCAGAATTTTTGGTGAATTGTGCATGATGGGCTTGTGTTTGTTGATTCTGGTTTGTAAAACAAACTTTCTCAGTGTGACCAAATTGCTTACAAACCTTACATTCAGCTCCAGGTCTGAACCAGCAGTAGTTCTCAATGTGGTTTGTTTTTTTGCAATGTGGACAACGTGGAAATCTGTCCTTCCTCCAATTTTTTTTTGAAATTCTTCTTCATTTTTGGTTGTTGAGTCACTACAAGAGCCTTTTCTCCAAAGGTTTCTTCTTCCCTATAGGCTTTTCTTTGTTCTACAGCTTGTAGAGCATTTGAAAGCACATTCAATGATATTTATGATATATTCCAAGTATCTTGAAGAGAAGAAATCTTGGCTTCAAATTTTTCAGGGAGAGTCACCATAACTTCCTCCACAATTCTTTTCTCTTCTAACTCTTCTCCCAACAATCGAATTTGGTTTACAATTTTCATAACTCTATCAACATAATCTTTCACATTTTCATTGTCCTTCATTTTCAACATTTCAAATTCTTTTCTTAAATTAAATACCTGCATCTATCTAGTTTTTTCAGATCCATGATAATGATACTCAATTTTTAACTTCTCCCAAGCTTTCATGTGCTGTCTCACATGTCATAAGCTTGGTGAAGATAGGTCTGCAACAGCTGCATGGATATCAGGACAGAGCCTTTTGTAGGCCTTGGCAACCTCTTCTTCATGTTGTCAATCTGCTGAAGGGTTGGATTTTGATAAGAGGTGGAGGTACTCTAATTTTCCTCCACATCATTGGCCATAGATCCAAGCCCTTGAAATAAGCTTTCATCTTCACAGCCCAAACATGGTAGTTTTTTCCCCATTAAAAATGAGGGTGGTTGAAAGAGACATGCGCTGGAAGCCCATTGAGGAAAAGCAAATAAAAGCAGAAAATTTTCACAAATTCTAAGTTTTATTTGGTGGGCTTTCTCTTATGCTTTTTCAACTCCAAAACACACACACAGCCCTTCGAGATCAAGATTGCTCTGATACAACTTCTTGGTTTAAAAGAGCAGAAAATTAAGGAAGAGAAGGAAAATTCTGCAGAGAAGGAAAATACGCAGATTTTGTAAGTGTGGAGAAACAAATATTCACATCTCCTTAATTCCATTACAGCATAATGTAAATATTCATACTAAACTTATTCTAAAGTTTGTTCACCAACCTTCCATAAGTCAAGGAAGTTTGTTCACCGAACCTACCTAAAAGCAAGGTAGTTCACCTACTTCTTGACTTCAATAAAGTACAACAAAATTTAAATGACTTTAACAAAATACCTCCAAAAACTATCAACAACACTAAAAACTATCAACAACACTTGCATCAATTTCTTCAATGGAGCTGTAGCTGTAACTTTAACAGATATGACATCGAGGCAAGGTGGAAGTGGACGTTCACGGAGAGCTCAAAATGAACCAATTTCTGATTCACAGCCACAACAATCAGCACAACCACAACAATCCGCACAACTACTCCTACCACCACAGCTAACAATAGCAACTAACTTAGGTCCATCTAGTTCTACACCAGTCACAAGTACACCATTATCATCATCTACCCCTGCTACTGCAACTGAAGGTATTGGATCCTCAACTGCCTCCACTACAACTACAGGCAATCGAGTAATCCTTCGACTTGTAGGAAACAAGTAAGAATATAAAATATTAAAAAACTCTATTATTTAAAAAACTCTATTATGTATATATATTTTGATTCTGCAAAATAAAGGTTTTTTATGTACATAAAACTATTGATTGCTTCTTACTTGTTTTAGTTTGGAGCCATATAATTTTGCCAGCAAAATTACTGAATCTTTCATAAAGAAATTGGATCTAGCTGGTTATGAATGGAAGTTTGTGCCTCCAGAAACAAAGAACATATATTGGTAAGAGTTTAAGGTGTTATACTCTATTCTTTTCCTTTCCTTGGACTATATTTTCCTCAAGATATCATATGACTTGTACATTAATAATAGACTATATAATATGACTTGTACATTTTGTGTCTATATTTTTTTTTGTTCTTTATGAATTTAGAAACATTATGTGTGGGATGGGGAGATTGAGGCCTCAGTAAAAAAATTTGGAGTGCAGGCTATAGAACGCTATAGAGGCATGCTTGGTAAATGGCGGAAGAATAAGTCCAAATATATCATATATCCCAAATGATATTTGAAATAGTTGGAAGCCTCATTGGGAGACTCCTGAATTTAAAGTAAAATCTGAAAAATGTTCCAAGAGTTGCCTTACTGAGACTGGTGGCCCAGGTGCTGGTCCTTCAGGACATATAGGAGGCTCTATCGCTCACACAGTACACGCAAAACGTTTGGTATTTTTTTTTTTTTCCTTAATGCAAATTATTTTAATGCTCAGTTATTTATTTTTCCAAGGATAAGGTAATAACTATGGTAAAATTTTAGGAGGTTGAATTATGGAAACCCTCACTTCCACATGAGGTTTTAGCGGTGACACCACTAGAAAGAAGGATCGGCAATTCGTGGAGGATCGGCAATTCGTGGACCAAGGTTCCAAGGAATACATTTGTAAATTGAATACATTTGTAAATTGACAATCATTGAAAATTAATATTATTCTTCTAATATTTCAGCAGTTAAAGTGTAAGTACTTATCATTATATGTTTTTATTTCTTTCAGGAGGTTGTTGTATCTAAAGTTCAAACTGAATCTCAATCTGAAGAGGGATCTAGTCAATCACGCTTAGTTGACGCTACTTAGATACACCTTCAAGAAGTTGGCGGCGTTAAGAAGCATCGAGTATATGGTCTCGGTTCACAAGCATCTGTTTTATTTGGTCACTCCAGCACCTCTAGCTCTTTTGCTACATCTCTCCTTCATCTCTCCTTCAAGAACAAGATGGTGAAAATATTGATGCTCGAATTCAGGAGATGTTAAATCAACGAATGAAAGAGCTGGAGATGCGATATAAACAGGAGTTGCAATTGCAACAACAGTTGATGCAGGAAAAATTGCAGCAGCAAGTTGCTTGTTCGCACTCATTTCGCACCTACAGTTCCGCCAGCTCCTACTTCACAGCATCTTTCATTACGCACTCCTTCAGATACTCACACTAATGCTCAGGATGATGGTAATATCTAGGTAGACTTTAGTTAATTTGTATTAAAAGATATAAGTTTATCAGTAGCTATGAGACTTAGAATTGTTTGTATTTGTGAAAAAATTTATGTCGTCTTGATATTTTATGTATACTTCAAATTATTTAAATGTTAGGCTAACTAACTTTCTCTATTTGATTTTAATTAATTTCATTATAAATGTATAAATTTAAAAATTAGAAATAGGGCAGTAAATGTATAAATTTAAAAATTAGAAATAGCAGGATTAAAATATTAAAAATTACGGAATTTTTTCAACTGGATAAATAGAAATGGAGCCGAAAAATACTATATGATTAGAAACGGATTTAGCAACGGAAAATAACTTAGCGAGGGAATTAGAAACAGATTTAGCAACGTAGAATTTTAGAAATACTTTTTTTTAATGTTAGAAACGGATATCAAAAACGGATAAAAATGATTAGAAACGTAAGTAGCAATGGATTAGCGACTGATGAGAAACAAATTTAGAAACTAATATAGAGATGGAATGGTAATAGATCGGAAATGAAATTCGTTGCTATGAGGTCAGAACATAGAAATGAATTTATGGAAAACTAGCAACGATATATCCATTGCCATATAGAAATGGATTTAAAATCATTTCTAAACTGATTTAGGGACGCCCCAAGTCGTCACGGACCCGATCCGTTTTTGATCTGTTACAAACAGTTTTAGCAACGGATAGGGCTCATTTAGAAACGGAAAAATCGTTGCTATTTGGCAATTTTCTTGTAGTGTTGATAATAGAAATCACTTTGACTACAATATTAGTATTAGTTACCTAATGTATCAGAGAAAAGAATATATGCACATACACATAAATTCTTGGAATTCAAAATAGAAATATATAGTTGTAGTTTTTTTTTCAATTTCCTAAACATTATTTTCTTTTAAGTCAAATAGATTTAAAATATAAGAAAATTAAAATATGAAGAAAATTAAAAATGCCTAATTATCAATAGGCCATTTATTTATTACAATAGAGATATAAATATCTTATTAAATTAAAATAATAGTAGTTACAAATTATTTAGTAACAAAAAAGAAAATAAAAAAATATTGTTAAGAATAAAACTCTTGCAAAACTCATCTAGCTAAGAAATTTGAAATTTGCTAAATAAATAAAACTCTTACAAATTATTTAGTAGTTAAAACGCTTAATTATCTACCGCATTTATGTTAAAAAATATATTTTTTCAATTTATTAAGAAATTTGATAGGCTGAAATAATACTTGTGGTCAAGTGTATTAAGAATAATTCTCCTATAGACTCATCAAATTGGTGAAACCACTTATGATCAAGAGAAATAGAACTCGAGACATCTCACTCTTCACATAAGTGAGAAAACAATTAAATCACGTACGATTGGCTTAAAAAATAATTTTTATAAATATATTTGATCAACTAACAAAATACAATTTTATAATTGATTATGACTAAGATTATTTTAAGATATCCTAAATTTTATTAAATATATATCGAAAATCTTATTATTCATAGTATACTCTCATATTTATATACAAAGTATAGATTATAGATAAGGAATCACTCTAAATACACATTCTAATAGGTTAGAATTGACTACTACTCCGAGTAAACGGTCTTCGGACCAATTAATTAAAAAAAACAAAATTCAAAGTAGGTGGTTTAGCCACACTGACAATTTTATACAGACAATTTTCTCTTAAATTTAAGCCAAACAACATTTTCTCTTAAATTTAAGCCAAACAACAGTCCCAACTGGACAAATATAGAGAATCAATTCAATCAATATGAACAAAGACAGTAAACACGAGTGTCTATGCCCATCTAACTGGGATTGCTATTTCCATATCAGTGAGAATTTCAAAGAAAAGGGAACACAAGCAGCCAAAACATACTGACAACAAGAAATAACTTTATTTGAAAAATGGCATTAAATATACACTTAATTATAAAAATTTAAATTTAGAGCACTTTAATAGAAATTCAAGCATTTATGTTCTTATTATCACTTTTAAATTTAAATTTGCCTTTTCATATCACCTACAATTATGAGCAGTAAAATGACAAAACAAACTTTTCAAAAATTTACTACTCGAACAAAAAAGTGATAAGCCCATCATTTTCTAATAAGTCAACACTCAACAGCACAACTGAAATAATCAAGAGAAAAATATGAAAGAAAGAATACCTGAAAGCATCAATGTATGTTGATATTGTATTGACATCAATACCACAGGCCTTTGCACGTGCACGTTTCTTCTAACAACTCTGGTACATGGATACGGTTGAGCCCCCGAAATTAATTCCTCACCTGAAGACGGATGAACCAAATAAATAACATCCCCTCAAGCAAATAAGATTGAAGTTAACAAATGGAAAGCAAGTAACGAAAAGCAAGTACATGCATCACCAATAGATCACTCCATTTACAAAAGCATGTAATTATATTTCAAAGGGGTTTCAAAGGAAAACTCAAATTATGATTTATCACAATATGCCAGATCTAACAAAACCTTGAAATATAAATAAAACAATGACACTGCACAAGAACTCTCTGTACCTCGAATAAAGACATCAAACGAGTTGCTGTACTTTGCATCATCATAGCATGGCATGGTGTAGAAGGGCCTAACAGCCAATGGATAGCGATGAAGAATGTAAAACTCAGTCCCATACCTATAATGAAAAGCAAATAGTCCACTCATTAGCTTTCTCTTCCACTCGATAACTTTCTCTAAAGCAGGGAATAATGCTTAGGAAATATGGAAAATCACAGAATATGGAATTAATTCTCTAAAACAAGCTGGCCTAATTTTCTCTCTGCTTCTGTATTCAAGTCCCCATGAGGATGAACTTCCACTCCTGCTTCCTGCACAAAGAAGGCACATGCTTTCCAACCAGCACAAGTGATAATGCAGTGGTCTTATAACGAATATTAACCATCTCGCATTTAAAGATCAACTATATTAATTGCCAAATGCTTTATTCTTGTCAAGCACCATCACAGCCAAACTATTTCTCAAATATACATCTAGGCACTCCAACAAACACAGCACAGACATGGATTGAAAACACTCAAGATGGAAAACAAAATGCAGGGGAAGTGTTTCAAATCCATCTATAACTATAGAACTCTAGATAAATTTGGTACTGACATTTGAGATGGATAATTAATGAATTGTGAGACCATCTGATCTGAAATCTGCATCTCCCATCAAATTGATCAACACAACCAAACCTAATTTTGCATCAGTTTCGTGTATAAACATGATATTTAATTTCTAAACTTACTAAATATCTGTAAAACTTACTAAAAATATCCCTGTATATAAAAACCACCAAAAAGACACTAAAACCTACTTTTTCACCAAAACTAAAAGATAAATGTTCCATAGAAATCATTTTTGCTAATTCTTCTTTTTGTATTTTTTCAGAATATATAAATAAAGAAGGTTAGAAGCGTACCCGAAAATTTGCATGGTAAGAATATAGAGTAGAGTAGAGAAGAATAAATGATTAATATAGAGTAGAGTGTAGTATATGGTAGAGAGAGTAAGTAGAGAGTGTAGTATATTGTAGAGAGAGTTGAGATGTTTTTGTAATGAATTTGTAAATAAAATGAGGTATTTATAATAAATCCAAAAATTCATTTTTCTAAAAATACCCTTGAAACTAGCCGTTATGTAGCCGCCGTTTAATGTAGCCGTTAATGGCTGTTGGGAGGGGTAATTAAGACATTTCACAACAATTAAAAAAAAAAAAAAACACCAAGGTCTGACAGTTACAACGGCTAGAACGGCCCGGTGTTCCTAGACCGGCCCGGAGAACCGGCGGTTCCAGTCCGGTTCTCTGGAAACCGCCGTTCTAGTTCGCCGGTTCTAGTTCCTTATTTGCTGGAACCGGAACCGAACCGGATTTTTCTGGTTCCGGTTCCGATTCGTCCCGATTCCGGTTCTCACCGGTTCCGGGCCGGTTCGAACCAACAGTTCCGGTTCCCGGAACCGTAATATGGCCATGCTTACTCTAGCATATTCATTACCAACAATTTTCTTTTTTTGTTCTCATTCCCTCTAGCATAATGTATCATACAATTTCTTTTTTTTATAGTCAATTAAAATAGGGATATTTAGTATTATTAAATTAAATCATAATTATTTTTTTATTTAATCTGGTGTTTTTCTATTTATTTGTACTTATACATACTAGTTTAATTTTTAAGTTGTACAATGTTTGTTATTCAAATATACTCATTGTTTAAATATTAACAATTTGTTATCATAATAAAATGTTTAGTCCTTAAAATTTTTAATGAGTTAAGATATATAGAGTTCCGATATTAATCCATGTAATAATAAATCTATATAGTAGATAAGTTATGTAATAATAAATCTATATAGTAGATAAGTTATTTTGATATCAGGATTCCTATTACCAGCTATAAAATAAATCTTCTTATTTAACTAGTTCTCTGCATGTCTCGGAAATAAAATTAAAAATGCTTCAACAGATGTACCAGCAACTGAAAGGATTTTTTGAGTGTGAAGTTTCCGTTTGGGACTTGGGAGAAGAATGAGACTTCTCGGTTTCCCTCAATTGCATTCTCATAATGGTACAGGTCGCACAAGGGGTGTTTTGGTCTTTTTATATGATTTTAACATCTAAAACCATATAATTTGGATAGAGGGATCTTTTAATAAAATGGAGGTAAAAGTAACGGATGAGTTCAATATTATATTAAATATCGGAGACTACTTAAATAATTATGCTAAATCTAAGAGACTAAATAATTATTTTTCCAACAATTAATTAATATTATTGAGCTCAGGGGCACAATAAGAGCAATTCTAAAGGGACAAATTATATATATACTAAAACAAAATCCAAAATCACTGTTCATAGAATAGTGTTATACCTAAGGGTGGCCATATTACTGTTTCGGAAACCGGAACCGTCGGTTCGAACCGGTCCCGAACCGTAACCGGAATCGGGCCGAACCGGAACCGAAACCGAAAATTTCCGGTTCGATTCCGGTTCCAGATTTCTGGAACCGAAACTGGAACCGAAACTGGCGGTTCCAGAAAAATCGGTCGGAAATCGAATTGGAATAGCCGGTTCCTCTGGCCGTTAGAATCCGACGGTTCTAGCCATTATAAACTGGTCAGACCAGTTTTTTTTTTTTTTTTTAATTTTGTTGGTGAAATCTCTTATTACCCCTCCCAATAGCTATAAACAGCTACAGTAACGGCTAGTTTCAAAAGGTATTTTTGGTATTTAATATGATTTTTTGGATTTATTTATAAATACCTCAATTTCCCATTTACAAATTAATTACAAAATAATCTCACTCTCTCTACTTTACTCTCTCTACAATATACTACACTCTACTTACTCTCTCTACAATATAACTACACTCTACTACAACTCTACTCTATATTATTCTTGCTCTACTCTACAATCTCTTCTTATTAAGTTATTATTCTCTCTAATTTTTTTTAATTCAATTTTCTAATTATATCTTATTATCAAATATAATGGCAGTGGAGGAAACTCAAAAATTCGGGTAAGGGCAAGGGAAAGATTGGAAAAAACACAATATTCATCTATCCCTAACAAACGAAATCTATATTTCACTCCCAACCAATTTAATTTTGAGGGATATCCAAATGAAAAATTTGGAAATTCCCAACTCAAGAATCTGAATTTAATGAGCAATTTAACGAAGAGGAAGAGCAAGAGCCAAGAGCAACCGAAGCAGCAAAATGTTGGAAGAGGCAAAGACAAAGTTCCACATATTCGCCATTTCATTTCACGAAAAAATTCAAAGGTGAGAAAATGTGACGATATAATTTGGCATTATTGTGCAAATCTTATCAATTTAAACAAGCGGGCGGCTATGGATCATTTTGGAAGTATTTGGAAGGACAAACATCCAACAAAAAATAGGAGTTGATCGGTCCTCAAACACAAAATTTTTCGGGTACTGCATCTTCTAAACCTTTCTTTACTTCAATATTCCTGAAAAAAATACAAAAAGGAAAGAATTAGCAAAAATGATTTCTATGAACATTTAACTTTTTAGTTTTGGTGAAAAGTATGTTTTTCATAATTATTGTCAAAAAGCTCTAAAATCCTTATGCTAAAAAGAGTGCCAAGAAAATACTGATAAAACGAACTATTATTTCTTTATATAATAAAGGAAAAAAAAGAGTTTAGACTTTTTATTTTCTCAAATGAAAATTCGTGTTCAATTTGTTTTGATATTTGGGTGATTCATGGCAAATGCAATCCTTATATGGGCATAATATGTCATTGGATTGATGATTGATTGAAAAAATTCAAAAAAAGAATTATTGCATTTCCGTGTTTTTGATGTAAACATACTGCAAATAATATTTATAGAATAATGTTTCATATAATGAATATAAGTTACAAAAAAAAAATTTTTTCCATTTCATTTGATAATGCTTTCTGCTAATACTATCAATTATGAAGCTTAAAAATAATTTTGTGAACCAAATATGGTGAAAAAATTTTTCAATATAAGATGTGCATGCCATGTTTTATAATTATGTGTAAACAAGATGGTTTTAATAATTCTTGAATCTTTTTATTTCTCCAATTAAAAAAGCGTATTTATATTTATGGTGACATCCCTAAAGTGATAAAAAAGTTGGGTAAATTTTGTAAAGAAATAATAAAAGACCCAAAAACGTTTTTTCCAAAGGGAGTGTCCGCTAACTCGTTGGAAATTCAACTATGATACTTAACGAGTCTTTTTCTTATAAAAAATATTTATGGCTTTTTTGTTACTAATATATTGAGGATATTAATTATATCCACAAAAATTGGGATATTTGTGCAAAAATTTTAGGAATATTTTTAAAAAATTTTTAATGATGCTAACCTATAAATTAGTGGGTTTATTATCCACATCCTCATTTATTTTTACCTATGTTATTAATATTGTTAGTGCACTCCAAGAATTTGAAAATGATGATGTAATTAAAAGATTGTATTTTTTTCAATGAAAAAAAAAATGGTTATCTTATTTTAAAAATATACCACCCCTTTATCTTGTTGCTATTGTATTTGATCCTAGATGTAAAATTGGATGTTTTTTATGTGAATTATTTTGACTATGTTATTATGAAGTATTAAATCTTGATGTAGAAGATAATGTTAATATAAATGTAGTAATGCATGAAGTTAAACAAAATATTATGCAATTATATAATGAATGAATTTGTTCAATTTTCTAGTTCATCTAGTTCTAATTCTTCTCAATCTAATATTCAACAATTTCCAACACAAAGGATAAGTGGTGTTGGTGTTGCTCAACAGGTTTTACTACAAAGATAAAAAAGACCAAGGAAATCGAGTTCTTTTTCTGAATTCTAACCACTTCTTTTGAGTTTGGTGATGATTATGCAGATACTGATTTTCCAATTTTAGATTGGTGGAGTCGTCACGCAAATACTTTTCCAATTATTTCTTTAATTGCAAAACAAGTTTAAGCAGCTCCGGTCTCCACTGTTGCGGTTGAACAAGCTTTTAGTCAAGGAGGAAACATACTTGATGAAACACGATCTCGTATGACACCGGATTCATTAGAAGCATAATCATGCGTGGATGATTGGACCAAGGCCGAATTAAGAGCCCAAGAAAATCCAAAAGAAAATGAAGATTTATATGATTTATTATGATTTATACGATGGGTCCTCAACGGGAACATCAATCGGTGGTGCAAATAGCGATTAAGGTAAAAGGGGTGAAAATTGGTAATAGGTAAGTAAGAAACTACGTGGGTTTGGATTCCTGCTAAACCCCAAGAGGATACGTAGGGCAAACTTAATTTTTTTTAAAAAAAAAAAATTTAATTCACAGTCCCTTTTTTTTTTTTTGTTTTAAATTATGTTCAAACTTTTTTAACAAAAATAAATTCAGTTGAAAATTTTTTTTTTTTTTAAAAAAATAATTATGTTCAAGTCTTTAAAAAAATAAATTTAATTGAAGTATTTTTTAATTTTTTAGGTGTATTTTTTAATTTTTTTTATGTTCAAATATATATATTTTTTAAAACCGGTCTTCAAAGTTTAAAATTTAAAATTATGCGATTCGCCGGAAAACCGATCGAAACCGTCGGTTTGGTCACCGGAACCGGAACCGAAACCGAAACCATTCGTTTCCAAACCGGAATCGGAACTGGAACTTTTCGGTTCGGTTCCGATTCCAGTTTTTTTGGAATCGGAACCGCCGGTTTCGGAACCGTGGCCACCCCTAGTTATACCAATTTAATCAAGTCTTTTTTTTACAATTGCCATTTTACCCTTCTTCTTTGTATCGGGTATTTACAGACAAAACGCTACTTCACATTCTCTAAATTCCACCGATCACAATCTCTTACTTTTTCCTTGCCGACTTCACCTTCTCTTCTTTTCTATATCTATGAACTGCTTCTAGATTATACCTCCTTTTTTTTTGGTAATGTTCTTTTTTATTTGCATTTAATTCTCTTTTTAATTTGTATTATTTTCTTTTTTCTTCTCTAAGAAACTTAAAAACAGTTGGGGCAGAGATTTCGGTTTTTCCTTCTTTTCACAATGAAATTGAAATTAGAGAAATCATTTTTTTTTTCTTTTGCTTTGCATGAAACTCATCTCTAGATTTCTCGCTAGATTTTATAGTTGAAATTACTGCATATCCTCAATATGTTCATATTCAATGATTATGAGTTAATTAGATTCTTTGAATACTTATATTTAATTTTTCTTTGCTGTATCTCGATGCATTGATGGCCTAGAAACGGGAGAATTTTGATCTTGAACTCACACTAACGAAGCTTAGACCTAAATTTTAGTATTCAGGGTTTTAATTATCTATTAGTATTCAGGGTTGAATTATCTAAATTAATTTGTTTATGGTTTGAAAATTATGAGTGAATTGTTTGTTTTATGATTTCTGTTTTGAGGATTGATATTTGTAGTGGAAAGTCTGAAAGTTTGGCTTATTGAAGATTTTTTTTCCTTGAGCATTTTTATTATTGGAGATAATTAAGATCTGGTTATTTCTTCTAATTGGGTAGTTGGCAAACAAGTTTATACATAAGTTTTACACCAAATCCATGCTAGGATTTCAAAGTGGACTGAGCTCAGTGGTCCCTCCCTTCTTTTACATGGAAAATCATGCATAAAATGGAATAATTACTTTGGTTTGTTTACTACTTTGTTTGTTTACTTTGGATAGATTCTTGGCATTACACATAAAATAAGAAGAAGAAATAAAAAGCTATTCAGATTTTATAATTAAACAAAATAGAAAAAATGAAACATGTTACCTGAACTGCAGAAATTAGGAGCAGCAGCAGTTTCGTGCCTCCCAAAAACAAAACATGTAGAAAACAAAATTAAAAAAGATGAAATTTTTAGTGCTTTAAATAATGAAACATGAGGTCCTTGACAATATGGGTTGCTGCATCTTTTGCTTTCTCTTTTATATTTCTTTAGTATATGCTATCTGTTAGGCACCGGCAATAAAATTACGAAAATAATTATGGCAGCTGAAAAGTAAAATTGTGACACACAGAAATTTATGTGGTTCACCCTTAACTGTTTAGGGCTACATCCACGGGACAAGGGCTACATCCACGGGACAAACTCCGAATAATTCTTCAACTATTAAAAATAGTAGGTATACAAAGAGAGTAATACAAAAATAGTGGCACTCAAAGTGTTTCCCAAAAACAACCCATAATAATTTCCTCACTATTTTTCTCTCCCTTAGTTTTAGGAAACCCTTCCTAAAACTAGACACACTCTCTCTACATCTTTTTCTTATTCGTCTTTCTGCTGTGTGTGCATCAAATCAAGAAAATCCTCTCCTATTTATAGGAGAGGTAATATGAGAGCAGTATATGAGTCACACACGGCTCTTCATTTATGTCATGATTGGTTGTCAACCTTTGAATAGTTAGTTGTCAACTTTTTGACTTTTCCTGTTTTTTTATTTTTTTTCTTTTCATTTGTGTGTGGGTCCCACTTGAGTGGGCACCACCACAACACTATCTTTGCTAACTCGAGAGTTGGCCGTGTTTATGCCATTCATGTTGTTACTATTGTTGAGATATTTAAGAAGCATAGTACACTCTTTGTTTCTTTGATTATCACAATCCAGGTATTCCACAAATCAGGTATTTCTCTTAAGAGCAAACCAGTGTTTAAAGAGCATTGAGGATATTTTCTCTCTTTCCTCTAAAACGTTTTGGTTTTAAGAAACTGGAGAAAAAGTGAAAGAAAGTTTTGTTTTTGGACATGGAGTTCTTTGTTTTTTTGTTGGATTTTGTTGCCAAAAGGTTTTAGCCCTGAACGGGGTCCACTGGAAGTGTTTTATATGGCAAATTTGTTTTGGGTTTTTTTGGAGTATTGTTCCAAAATAATAAATATTTTTAAAAATTTTTGGGAATTTCATATTCTTTTGATTTCCTGCATTTCTTCATCAATATCAAATAGGTATTTCCTTCATACTTTTTTGGTTCTAGTAATGTCCATCAATTTTGTTTTTTTTTTTTTTTTTTTTTAACCTTTAGGACCTAATGAAATTTAGATTTGTTTTGGAAAAAGTTCAAGTGCTCTCTTAATTGTGTTACCCATCCTCCTTCTGTCCTCTGGCAGCCGTTCTGCCGATAATTTCTTTCTGGGTAAAGTTCATTGGAGATAACGAAGGCAACTGAAACAATATGTGTTCTCTAAATACCCAATCCAAACAGAACTGAAAGCTAAATGGACAAGGCTCCGGTATGAGGTAATTGAGTTAATTTGGTGGATGTTTCTTCTGCTTTTTTTTTTTTTTTTTTTTTAAATCTGATATTTTTTGTTTGTACATATTTGAAGACATCAAGTATCACTGCATTCACGCGTTAAACAAATGATTTCCATAATTTAATTTGAATGAAAAACTTTTACGTTATAATTCTGGAAAATCTTATTTTTTTTTTTTTCATGGCTATGCAGAGTCTAGATGGTGGATATCAATAGACTGTGGTTTCACTGAACTCATCAACCTAGCTTTTTGATCAATCGCTGTTCCCTGATCACAAGATTCACCTCCATCTCCTCCTATATATTTCTACTTTTAGCTATTTAAGTGATTTCCTTTGTTGTTTCAATTTTTTTTATGGATAAGCTTATGGATAAGCTTATCAAACTGTATCAGCACTCTTAAGCAAATTATAATACTTGTTTAGCACTAATTTCTTTGAATTTCTATCCATTCTATGTATTTCTTCAATGATAAAAATGAGTCTTTTGTAAAAATTTAGTAATTTTTATAATAAGAAATAGTGAAACAAAAAAAATCTATCAAATGAATATTTTTTTCCGTGAAAAAATATATAAAAATTTGAATACACAATAAATAGTAATTATATCAATAAAATTAGTCACTATATCGATAAAATTAATTTTAATCCGCAGAACAATGGGGAAAGAGACTTCTTACCTATTTATTAGTACAACGTTTTATTCAATTAAAGTCCAACGTTTCCACCAATTAAATTTTAGCGTAAGCCGCCTTATCAGATGTTACATCTTTCATTATTGGTAATATAGCCGTTATTTTTTAAATACTTATATTTTATTTTCTTGGTAATATAGCCGTTATTTTTTAAATACTTATATTTTATTTTCATTAAAAAAATTATTTAATTTATTTAAATTATAATAAATTATTGAATGAATTAATTATACTATCTTTAATTTATTATTGAGTAAAAATCATTCAATCACTATTAATTGTATAAAGGATAAAAATGAAAAAATAATTTATTGTTTGTGAAATAAAAAATGTGATATATATTTAAGAATGTATATTATATTTTCTCAAATATGATAAATACGTAGAAAGTAAATATCTATTAATAAGATATGCAACAAGAAAAAAAAAAAGTAACATTTGAAAATGTCAGGTGAAAATTTTTTTGAACAACTAGAAAAAATTCTTTTTATTATGATTAAAATCTGAAAAAACTTAACAGGCTTGGGAATCTATTAATGTCACGTGAAAATAATAGTAGTTTTTTTTTTCAAAATTGCCCTTTTAATTTTAATTAAGGATTTGAATTCTCCATAGCACTGTTTAGCTTTAGAGCGAGTAAACTATTGGATTAATAAACAATTAAAATGCATATATTCAATTTTAATATTTTAGTTTGACTTTGTTTGCACTGTAAAATAATTGTTGTTAACTAACAGCCTAAGCGTGTTAGGTATTGAAGTTTATCAACTACAGATAAAATTGCGCACCACTTGGATTTCTTAATCAAAGGACTGAAGGGTTTTGCCTCATGATAACACTTCATCAACAGCTAGAAATTAATGGACAGTGCTCGAAAATAAATGTTGTGAAAACTTTATAAATTAAAGAGATTATTTGAATTAAAAATACTGCATTTGCAAACACAAATTGAGAATAATTGGAAAAGGAAATTACAATGAACATAAATGAAATTGTAATTACTATTTGCTTGAGAAATTGAGTTTGATTTTTTGGAATTGATTGTTGGGCTCATTCAATGCTTAAGCTTGACTTTTATAAGCTCCTGACGTTAACACTTTTACACACACGACATTTCAACTGCTAGATAACTGTTCAGATAACATCTTTTCATCATCGTTCATTGTGATTATAGTTTCTTGATCCCTTATGTTAACCGGCTTTTGTTAACTCACAATATATTTACTTGGCTATTAATTAATTAATTATGAGCCTCCAATATTTTAAAGGCCAATTAATTAATTAAACCCAAATAAATCATAAAATCACAAGTCAAACTATAATCCAAAAATAATTAAAATATGGTGTAAATAGACTTATATTTAAATTTTACTAAAACTCATTTATTTTGCTTCAATTATATTTTTTTTATCAGCAAAATTAATTTATTTGATTATAATAAACATACCAAGAAAACTTAACTTATCTAAATATTTGCTTCAATTATATTTTTTTTATCAGCAAAATTAATTTATTTGATTATAATAAACATACCAAGAAAACTTAACTTATCTAAATAATTTAACCCGAGCCAATAGGCTCTCCAAAACACCTGATCCTAACCTGATAAAATTATTACGTTCCCTTTAATTATGTTTTATAATAAAATAAATTGGATTAGATATATTAAGTTAAAGTATATGGAATTTTTTTATATTTACTTATCAAAATTTTGGCTAGCTCAACTCTTAATTTAGTTTTAAAATTATTTGGAAAAAATTTTGATTGGACTTCTATTTTTAAAAACTTATTTTTTTTTACAAAATTCTAAAATCTAACCGATCCAATGTTGATTCTAATTATGATAAATTATTTTTACTCATTGGGAAAAGAATTTTATAATTATAATTACAATTCATCATGAAATTTATTTTAATAAATTTTATTAATTTTTTATATATATAATTATTAATTATTAAATATTTTTATAGATTTAATTAAATCACGGCTAGATCTTGAACCTCTACTTTAAAGGTATTGATGATCGGGCGTACATGAAGACCCTTTAAAGTAACGTGATATTGTGCAAATGTGAAAGGGCAATAATTTGGTAAGAAATGAACCATATTATTATCTCATCCAAATTGAAAATTGATGTTCGACAAACGTGGCACGACCACGTGTGTGTATATATAAAAGAAGAGTACTTTTTTTTATATAAAAGCTAAGTGTGAATAGCACAATTTGTCACTTGACAGTATTTTATATTATAGAACGACAAATATTAGAATTCTAAATTAATATGTTGGACCGATTTTTTTTTTTTAATTAAGTTGATTAATAATTGATCAATCTGCACTCTAGTATTAACTTCCTTCCATTGTGTTAACTTCCTCCCATTTCAATTTATTTATCGTAGTTTTCATTAAAAAAATCTCTCTTTAATGGAAAATAATTTTAGAGTATGGCAAAGACGGATGACTTATTAAGACTATCGAAATATATTTTTAGTTGTAACGAGAGTATTTCTAATCATTTATTAATAAAAAAAGACACAAAAATAAATTTAAAAAAGCACTTCATTTTTCCTTGGTAATAAAGAAAAACTATGGTTGATTAACTTGGTGTATGGAGTAGTTTCATATATTAGAAACTAATTTACATGGACACGAGATACAGGAAATACAATAATTTAAAAAAAAAGTAAGACATCCACACACTTAAGACACACTACAAAAATAAGTAAAATAAATAATATTTTGAATAAAAATAAATAATTATTTATAATCAATCATAAATATAAAATATAAAATACTTAATTTCTAATTTCAATACAATTAATTAAATTCTTAAAATTATTATCACTATTAAAAAATACGATAATAGTGTACGCACATATTTTGATGCAAGTCATACTATGCATGACTTTTGCTATTGTATATTTTGATAAAAAGCTTCGCAATATATTTAAGAAGTCGCATCTTAACATTAACTTTTTCATCATATCTGAATAGGATACAATTTAATAATGCATTTTACAGTCATTTTATTATATAATTTTATTATTTTTAATTATTTTTAAACAATATTATAAAATATTATTTCATCCTTTACTACTAACTTATATGTTCACACGAGTTTAACACTAAGCATGATATATACATTTTTTCACTTTCCTTGCATTTTTTTATTTTCCATCTCGCAGACGACGAGAATTAAAAAACTGTAAATCTAACTAAAATGGATTGTGGTTCTGCCACCGGCTAGCATTAATTGTTGGCAATTGTTAGTAAACGATAATTAAAATAAGGGGAAATTATATTTCTATCCATATGTTTTTGACGTAATTAACTATTAATAGCATATAAGATATTGGCTATTAAAGGGCTATTTTGAGAAGACTTTAAAGCAATTGAAAATACTCTATAGAAAGGGAGAATAAAAGCTATAAAAACAATATCTAAAAAAAGAAAAAAAAAACTAAAATAGTATTTTCTTTTTTAATAAAAAATAATAGAACTATTTATAAAAAATAAATTATTTGAATTTACAACAAGTATAAATAACATGCAAGCATCTGAATATAAATCTTAATATTGTTATTCTTAATATTGTTATATATACCTCAGCTCTAATTTAATGTAATTTTGTAGATTGTTACATGATATGGTCTAATATTTAAATTATATTCATTAATAATTTTAAGGGTAATATTTTATTATAATATAAAATAACAAATATTTTTGAATTCAATTAAGAATTCTATAAACAAAAATTAATAAAAAATATCAACTTAGAGACATAAATCATGAGTGCTGTTTAGGTCCCATTTTATATGGCCACAAGCCAAGAAAGAGGGTGAATTGAGTTTTTTAGAAACTTTGACTTTTTAAAACTTGACTTTTAAAACTCAAGTCAGAATTTTAAAGCGGAATTAGAAAGACTTCGTGAAAGACAGTTATCACGATTATAACTTTTTCATAAAGCTTATGAAAGATTAGAAAACTGATTATAATTCTTATTCTGATTTTTTTCTTAATGTATAAACATAAATTAGAATTTAGAAAATCACAGTATAGAAATTCAGAATTAGAATTAGAAACCACAAAGATAAAACTTTTACACTTTTAAAATTAGAAAATCATTAATAACTTTGCATTTTTGAAAATATAAACAGATGTGTAATTATAATATAATTAAACAAGACTTCCGAAATTAAAAGAAGAATAACAGAGGATTTTATAGTAGTTCGGTACTAAATCGTCTACATTCACTCTCCAAGAATCATCTTGAGATCATCCTATATTATCTTTTTTAAAGGGTAAGAGACAAACCAACGTTTAAATAAATAGATTATAAACATAGATATAATCTTTAACCCACTAGATTTTCAAATGTTTTAGTTGACCTCCACCCTTTTGTTTTACAGAGAACAAAAAAACTCAGAATCAAGACATTAGAATCTCAGTAAGGAGAAGGTTGCTTGATAACTTTTACAACATAGTTTTTCAACCTAAGCTATACACAAATGTTGCTATACACAAATGTTTTTCTTTAAAAATCTCTAGCCTACAATAGATTATACGAATCTATATAGACAAAGAGAAATACAACTATAAGCACAATAAGAATAGGAAATAGATTTGAAAATAGAAAGTAAAATCAGAACCGTTCTTCAAAAGAGTTGTTACAGAACTCTTAAGAATATTTCTAGAAGAATGGAGAAGAAAAGAAGTAAAGAGGGTTGAAGATGAAGAGAGAGATTTGAATGATTTGAACCTTTGAAAAATGATCTCTTATTTTTGCACAAAAATTTTTAGAGAGAGAGAGAGAGAGAGAGAGAGAGACGTTTTTATACAAAAAGGGAATGATATTCCTATTATCAAATAACGTTAGGCTTTACTTTAAAGAGCAATGAGTATTTCTAACATTGTAAGTTAAAGAGGCAGTGCATGAGATATATTTAAAAGTTGTCAGACCACCTTTTCACATATACATACACAAAACTTGGAGATGGAGAGATTGTTTTAGAAAATTGTGTTGCTTTTCATCAGAAAATGTCAATTCTGTCGTAAACAATGACTACTTTTGCAAAAAATACATTTAATGGTCTCCAAAGTGTTTTTTCAAAAACCTTTTTCATTTGGATTAATGTGAAGAGCAATGATTAAAACTTTTTCTCTAAGATATTTAATTAAAATATTTCAAAAATGATTTTGAAGGAGATAAAAAATAATTTTGTGCTTATAATAATATGATCTCTCTATTCTACAATATTCCTAGACTCATAATTTTGTGCCAATAAAAATCTTCATTTATCTTCTGATCTTCAATAAAAATCTTTGAGTTGTAGGAGTTTGAATTCTTCAATAATTTCATCATTAAAATTCTGCATAAAATCACTTTAGCATACAGAAATAATATTAAATTTATTTGGTTTGTTTAGTGATCACAATTTTGAGCCAACGTGTACTATTAGTATACTAAAAAAACTGATAAATTTATAAGTTTAAAAACATTCCTCATTAGGTATTTGAACGACAATTTTTCAATTAATGGCATTTGGCTAAATTATTTTCCAGAGATTAAATAAATAATTTTATTCATATAATAATAACAAATATTAATATCTATCCAATTCATCTATCTATCAATTCATCTCTTTTATTCATTTTTTTTTATACTTTTTATTGAGGTTATAATTCGTAAATTTCTTAAAAAGTATAATTTTTTTTAATTTCTCTTTTATCCCGAAACAAAATAAAAAATAATGAAAAGAATTAGAAAAAAGCGCAATAATCTAGATAAATGAATAAAGTGCATAAATAGGGTAAATTAAATAATTTATTTTGATTTTCAATCAGAAATTTCGGCGAAATGCATTGAATTGAGAAGGAAATATTAATTTAAACACTTGATTGATAAAAAAAAAAGAGTTGATAGAAAAATGTATAAAATTCAAATGCTAAATTTAAATTATCCAATTTAAATTATCCAAATATAAATAGGTTTTCAACATCTACGTTAATTAAATAGTTTTTCAACATATTTTATCTTTATCATATAAGTTAATTCAGTAGATTTTTCACATTAAGAGGATGTATTAGATTAAGAGTCTGTTAGATTTTAAGATTTTAAAATTTTAATGGTATTCAATCTAGATTTTTTTTTTTTTGGAGTCTATTAAAATTTATGATATTCAATTCAGACTCTTATATAATTTATAAAAGTCTAATAGCATTCAATAACTTTTTTAAAATCTATATAAATTTGATGGTATTAAAAAAATTGCTGCTTTTGAAGCATCTTATAAAATTATTGATTTCATTAGATTTTAGAGTGGTAAATATGAATAAAAGAGTTATTTCCAAATCCACTGTCCAACCCAAAAATTTCAAAAATCTTTTAA
Source organism: Jatropha curcas (assembly GCF_014843425.1). The sequence goes on along the minus strand of NW_023591244.1, from coordinate 1,672,576 downwards.
AATCTAACAGAATCTTAATCTAATACACCCCTCAAATAAAGATGGAAGCAGAGTGGATACCTACGAATTTTAAACTATCTGTATAGCCGTTTAAAATTTATATATATTTATATATATATATATATAATATATTATATATATATATATATTTATATATATATATATTTATTTATTTATTTAAACATGCGATTTTTCGACGAGAAGTCACTATTCGAAGGACAAGAAGCATGTGGTCTTCTGATCACATCACGACTGTTCTAGGAGCACAGGATAGCCGGCGGCGGCGCTGGCCATTGCAGACCTTTCATTATCGGCGGTGGTAAGATTTTAATAAAGAAAAAAAGCGATTTTGTAGAATATAACGTATTTTACTTTTTAATCCCTCATTATTTTTTAATTTGTTCAATTAGGTCCTGAAATAAATTTTGATTGGATATATAAAAATCATTGTAATTCCATCAAAGTTAATCAAAATCCATAAAAAAAACTCATTCATTAATTCCATAATTCAATGTAGAATTTTATGGAATCTGTGAAAATCCTAGAAAATCTTTCAATTCCGTCAAGAATTTCTTTTAAAACCTCAATACAATCCCTAATCCAATACACTCCTCTAAAGTTGCGAATCTCAAGCCTCGAGTCCTCTCTGCTACCAACGGTTTTTTCACAAATTTTAGTAAATTAGAAAGCCCAGCAAAATTTTAAACTTAATTTAATAAATTAAGGGGAGAGCTATCTTAGTTAATATATAATATATATATATATATATATAACCATTGAATGATATTTTTTAATTAAGGTTGAGGGTTTTTCCTGCACCCTTAGCCTGGGTCCCAGAACTAAGTCAGAGTGTGGAGGGAAGAAAGAGAATGAAGCCTTCAACCAGGCTTTAATAGTAGCAATTTTATATATATATATATATATATTATATAATATATTATACATACAATCACTAAAAAACTATTAAATAATAAATAAATATTTTTTTAAAAGGCATAAATTAATAATTTTTTAAATACGAGACATTTCCTTAAAAGCGCCATTGATAACAAAATTTAATAACCAACTCCTGTATCTATTTGTTAGTCCAATAGGTTATGCCATGGTTTTGGCCAACAACCAAAGAAAATTAAGGCAATGATTGGCCAACTGTAAAGCCCAGCCTAGTGTGATTATTGTCCGCTTTGGGTCCAAACCTGGCCTGAACCCTCACGGTTTTATTTCCGGGCCAGGGAAACCTCCGCTGCTGCCAGCCCAAAAACGCGTCACAAGGTTGCCACCCTTTATGTATAGGACTTCCACCTTGTGCGTAGCTGATGTGGGATTCGCCTAAGGTGTTGTGCCCCAAACCTGGGATGTCACACCAACAACCAAAGAAAATTAAGGCGATGGTTGGCCAACCACCAAATTCTGCATCTATAAATAGAGCACTTCCATAAGTGTTTTATATCAACTCATTGTCAGAGAGAAATCCATTAGCTAGAGTTCACAGAGAAAAGCTTTGGTGAGAGAAAATTGAGAGTAATTTTCTTGGGTGAATTTATGAGTTGTGGGTTATAAGTGTTGTAAACATTTTGTATAATTTTTCTCCTTAATTTTTTCTCTGTTAGTAAAAAGATCTGCAAGCAGCTCCGGAGACGTAGGCAGAATTGGCCGACACTCCGTTATAAATTTGGTGTGTGTTATTATTTCGGCTTTTATTTGGCATTCTCCACTAATCTAGTTTTTCGGAAATTTTGCGTAATTTTCCCCCAAACAACTGGTATCAGAGCGCGAAGGGTTTTTCGGCAGGTCCCAGCCAGTCAGATGCGGTACCAGATTCGTGGAATTATTTCAAAAATAAATATAACCACGACGAAGAGTCTATCGGTGTTGTCCCGTCGGAAGTCGTTTGCAGAATGCGACTTAGTGGTGAATAGTCAAACAGCATCTTAAAGTTTGGTGGTGAACAGTACTGTTGGGCGTTACTGGTTGCTAAACCCGTGACTAATTTCCCAGCACTATTCACGTATAGTACTATTCACTTGTACGATTACTATTCACGTATAGTACTATTTACGTGTACTATTACTATTTACGTATAGTACTATTCACGTGTACGATTACTATTCACGTATACTAACAATCAAGGCGGAGTTAGACTCGAGTGGGAGCGATGGCTGCAGATGAAGGAAAGTGAAAAATTGAAAAATTCGATGGTGCAGATTTTGGCTTTTGGAAAATGCAAATAGAGGATTATCTGTATCAGAAAGGTCTTTTCCAACCTCTCTCCGGAATAAAGCCAGAGGCAATGAAGGAAGAAGAAGGAAGAAGATTGGAATCTTCTAGACACGACAAGCACTCGGGGTTATTCGTACCTCTTCCCACAATGGTGCCCTTAACATTAGCAAAAAGAAAAGACCACGGCGGGTCCTTATGGCGGCTCTTTCCAATATTACGAAAAGCGCCATCGGCCGCAAATAAAGTTCCCTTGATGAGGCAGTTATTCATCTACGATGACGGAAAACGCATCGGTGCCCAACATCTCAAATTGAACTCAATACAGTGAACAACCCAATTGAGTTCAGTTGAAATTGAATTTGAGAATTTGATGAAGAGGTACGAGCATTGATACTTTTGTCTTCCCTACCAGAAAGTTGGAATGCTACTGTCACAGCTGTGAGTAGCTCGTCCGGAAGCAAGAAGTTAAAATTTGATGATGTTCGTGACTTAGTTCTCAGTGAAGAGATCCGACGGAGAGAGTCAAGTGAACCTTCAACTTCTTCAGTCTTGCATACAGAATCGAGATGAAGAAATTCAACCAGAGGGAATGGACGCGGTAGATCGAACTACCGAGGCAAGTCAAAGGACAGGAGGTCCAAATCCAGGAATCCTAGCAATTTCAATAGAACAAAGACCATCGAATGTTGGAATTGTGGATGTGGCAAAACTGGGCACTATAAAAATAGTGCAAGAATGCATCTAAGAACCAGGAGGGGGAAGTTTCAGAAGCAATGTTGCCTCCACTCAGGAGAAGATGATGCACTTATATGCTCTTTGGAGCAAGCAGGAGTCTTGGGTTTTAGACTCCGGGGCGTCATTCCATGCAACTTCACAAAAAAAACTCCTTAAAAGGTATACCCCCGGAAACTTTGGAAAAATATACCTTGGTAATGACCAACCATGTAATATTGTTGGTAAAGGAGTTGTGAAGATTAGGTTGAACGGGTCTACATGGGAGTTGAAGGATGTCAGACATATTCCTGACCTAAGAAATAACTTAATCTCAGTTTAATCTCAGTAGGCCAGTTGGCCAGCGAAGGCTACACAACAACCTTCCACGGTGATAAGTGGAAGATTACAAAGGGTGCAATGATGGCTGCTCGTGGAAGTAAGAGTGGTACTCTTTACAGCACAGGAGGAGCAAGCCTATTCCATTGCTGTTGCAGCAAACAGTGAAACTCCCAATTTATGGCATCAGAGGCTTGGCCATATGAGTATGAAAGGAATGAAGATTCTACACTCATAGGGAAAACTACCAGGTCTTCAGTCAATTGAAATTGACATGTGTGAAGACTGCATATTTGGAAAGCAGAAAAGAGTCAGCTTTCAAACAAATAGAAGAACCCCAAAGAAGGAGAAACTTGAGCTTGTACACTTTGATGTGTGGGGACCAACTACTGTCTCATCCATTAGTGGGAAACACTACTTTGTGACTTTTATTGATGATCACTCTCGGAAAGTTTGGGTTTACTTTCTAAAATATACTTTCTAAAATATAAGTCAGAAGTATTTGATGCTTTCAAAATTTGGAAAGCTTATGGTTGAAAATGAGACAGGACTGAAAATCAAAAGCCCTTAGAACCGACAATGGTGGTGAATATGAAGACACCAGATTCAAGAAGTTCTGCCTATGAGCAATGGAATCAAGATGGAGAGAACCCGTGCCAGGCACGCCTCAACACAATGGTGTAGCTGAAGCGCATGAATCGAACGTTGACAGAAAAAGACTAGAAGCTTACGTGTACAATCAAGGCTTACCAAAGTAGTTCTGGGCAGAAGCAGTCCACACAGCAGCTTAACTGATCACCGAGGTCCATGGTACCATTGGAGCAGCACAAAAATACCAGAAGAGGTAATGGAGTGGGAAAAGAAGTAAATCTCACACTTAAGAGTTTTTCGGTTGGTAGCCATATGTGCATATAAGTGATCATGGCAGGAATAAGCTTTGCTCCAATTAAGAAATGCATTTTCATTCGCTATGGCGGAGATGAGTTTGGATACCGCCTTCTGGGAATGAAAGAAAATAAGAAAGTGAATCCGCAGCAGAGATGTGGTCTTCAATGAACAGAATAATGTAGCAAGAACAGACATGAAACAGTTGCCAGCGACTTCAGAGGCAGAGTGGGCCAGTGTTTGTAGAAGTGGATGATATCCTAGAAAGTCTGTCGAATGAGTTAGTTGAAGATCCTCAATCAGAGGAATCAACCGACACACCACAAACTTCTCCTCCAAAAGCTTTAAGAAGGTCTGAACGTCCTCCAAAGCCTAACAGAAAATATGTGAATTATTTGTTATTAACAGATGGAGGAGAACCTAAATGCTTTGAGGAAGCATGTCAAACGGAAGATGCCTTGCCATGAAAGACGAAATGAAGTCTTTAATCTCCAATCAAACATGGGAACTAGCTGAGTTACCCGTAGGAAAGAAGGCACTTCACAATAAATGGGTTTATCGAGTGAAAGAGGAACATGATGGTTCTAAGAGATACAAAGCTCGACTGGTAGTCAAAGGGTTCCAGCAGAAGGAAGGAGTTGACTACACTGACATATTTGCACCAGTTGTAAAACTCAATACTATCAGTGTAACACCCCTTTCCGGTCCATCCGTAAACCCGAATGAACCGGACCGAGACGTTACAAACTGGTTGACTGTATGGCCTGACATGCTGAAATCATAATGTATATTGAATATAATTTTAAATCATCAAAAGTATGAGTTTTCAATATTTTATTTAATTTCATCAAATTTTTAGTCTTTGTTATTTCTTTTATTAATCCTTTCTCAATATCTTCTTTACTGAGTACATTTAATTCTCTATTTATTTCATTTAAAGAAATAGTCATGTCTGGGTATACTTCAAAAGATATAGGTCCTTCACTTAAACTGGTTTAACAGATCCTAACAAAGAATCTTGAAAGTTTAAAAATCGAGCATCTCTAACCACCACTAAAATACTTGTGTTTAGTCCTTCTCTAGTTAAAGGTTTTATACCTAAAAAAGATTCTTGAATGCAAATCACGAGATAGGAGATAAGCAAAAAAAATGCAAATCACGAGAGATAAGCAAAAACATGTGTTGCAGTTATCTCAGGCGGAGTATATCAATCGTGTATTGCAAAGATTCAACATGAACGAAGCTAAGCCGGTTAGCACACCCTTGGCTAGCCATTTTTGCCTATCCAAGGACCAGTCCCCTCAGACGGAAGAAGAGAGAAAAGACATGGCCAAAATTCCTTATGCTTCAGCCATAGGAAGTTTGATGTATGCAATGGTCTGTACGAGATTAGATATTGGCCATGTAGTGGGAGTTGTTAGCAGGTATATGTCAAATCTAGGGAAAGCTCATTGGGAAGCTGTAAAGTGGATTTTGAGGTATCTACGAGGCCCTACTGAAAAGTGTTTGTACTTTGGTAAAGGAGAACTAAAAGTACAAGGTTATGTAGATGCAGACTATGGAGGCGACATTGATCACCGAAGAAGCACCACAGATTATATTTTCACTGTTGGTATTACAGCTGTTTGTTGGATGTCACAGGTACAGAAGATTGTAGCTCTATCCACAACAGAAGCTGAATATGTCGCAGTGACAGAAGCCAGCAAAGTGATATGGCTTCGAAGGTTTGTTAACAGAGTGGATTCAAGCAGGAAAAGAATGTTTTGATTACAGTTGATAGTCAGAGTGCAATACATTTGGCCAAAGAATTCAGCATTCCATTCTAGAAAATTCAGCATTCCATTCTAGAACAAAACACATTGGTCTTCGATATCATTTCATCAGGTCTCTGCTTGAGAATGATGTGCTAAAGTTAGAAAAGATTCAAGGAAACAAGAATCCAGCTGACATGTTAACAAAGGTGGTGACCATTGATAAGCTGAAGTTGTGTTCAGCTTCAGTTGACCTACTAAAGTAGCAAAACAAAAAGCTGCTGTATTGATCAAATTGTGAAGACAGATTGAAATCAGTCTTCAAGTGGGAGATTGTTAGTCAAAATTAGGTATGCATGGTTGGCCAACAACCAAAGAAAATTAAGGCAATGATTGGCCAACAACCAAAGAAAATTAAGGCAATGATTGGCCAACCAAAGAAAATTAAGGCGATGGTTGGCCAACCACCAAATTCTGCATCTATAAATAGAGCACTTCCATAAGTGTTTTATATCAACTCATTGTCAGAGAGAAATCCATTAGCTAGAGTTCACAGAGAAAAGCTTTGGTGAGAGAAAATTGAGAGTAATTTTCTTGGGTGAATTTATGAGTTGTGGGTTATAAGTGTTGTAAACATTTTGTATAATTTTTCTCCTTCCTGTTTAGTAAAAGATCTGCCAGCAGCTCCGGAGTCCGGAGACGTAGGCAGAATTGGCCGAACTACGTTATCAAATTTGTGTGTGTTATTATTCCGCTTTTATTTGGCATTCTCACTAATCTAGTTTTATAGGAAATTTTGCGTAATTTCCCAACACTATTCAACATTTTCAATCGATATCCTCACAATCATTCTTCTAAATTAAGAAGATGCAATACTGTTTAAAACACTTTGGAATCAAAATACTTTTTAGATTAATGCAATATAACGTTTTAAAGAGTTTAACTAGAGATCAAGGAATTAAATATTAAATACAATTCTGTTATTTCAAAGAATACTTGAAAATAATGTAATAAGAAGAATATCATTACTAATTTTTAAACATAAAATTGTATTTATTAAATATTATTGACTTAATTTTTTATTTTAGTTGGTAAACAGAAAACTTAGATACAAATTGAACAACTACAAAATATATCAACCTTAATTTTTAAAAATAGTCTTCAACAGAACGCGGGGAATGGTTTTAATTTTTTAGGCAGCGGCTCATCTTCCTCGTAATCAGACATGGAATCACTTTCCATCACCTGACCACCCAGAAAATATGAACTTGTTGCTTGAATTCTACTCTCATCTTCAGCGCACACCAGGTGAACCCCACAACTCTTCACCTTCATTTTCACATTTACTTCCTTCATTTTCACATTTACTTCTTTCTTACTAGACAATTTTTCTGCTTTGAATTCAAATGAGGCTTCATTGACTCTATAACAGTTCCGTATGAGCCAGATACTTAGATCTCGGTGCTTGTACCAAAGATACACAGAGTCTGATTCAAAGACAGGCCCGTGATGAGATCTAAAATGAGTGATGAGATACTCTTTGTATCCATTTGTGGTTTTGAAACAACATTTACATGAAACCCTGAGATTAAAATCATAATATTCCTCTCTGTTGATAGCAGGAATCTCATACTCCACAACAACGCAAAAAGCAAAATCTAGAAATGTAGAAATAAACCAAGATGGAAGGAGCATATCAGCATTTAGTGAAGACCCTTGGCTTTGAAAGCTGAACCACTCTGGAGTTTCACTTCCAGAACCACTCTTGGGAGTTTCATTCCAGATAAAGTGAGATTTCAAACGAAGAAAAGGCGGTTTATAATATTCTGTCTCATCTGGACATTATTCACTGCTTGATAACAGGAAAAAGAAAGACAAATTAGATATTTTATTATATGATTTACTTGGATTTCTGGGAATGGAAAAAAGACAGATTGAAGAGGCTTCAAAAGACAGATGAAGAGGCTCAAATGCTTACCGAACAAATAGCTAATTCTTTAATTCTCAACTCTGCATCTCCCATGATATTGCCACGTGCATTTTGATCCAAATTGAAGCAGTTCATAAAATCAAATTTGAAACAACACCGTTCAGGCTTTATGGGTAGAATGCAAGAAGTTGATACTGCAGTTTTCAGCAACATACAGTTTTTTACTTGAAGTACTCGTAATTGGCTTGGAAGCTCTGGCAAACCTTTGAGTTTATTGCAGTCGTTTAGATACAACACTTTAAGCGATGATAAACAGACTATGTCACTGGGGATTTCTACAAGTGCAGTGCGGTCTAGACGAAGTTCTCTTAAAGACCACAAACCATGTAAATCAGGCAGTTTGCCAAGCTTTGAACAGTCACTGAGATTAAGACTTGTAAGGGATTTCAATTGACAAATGCTGCTCGATAGACTCTTGAGCCTTTTACACCCTTGCATATCTAACTGATAAAGAGAAGAGAGATGCAAAATTGTTGATGACAAATCTTCTATCGCAGTATAACTTAAATCTAACTTTGTTATATTATTTCCTAAATTCTCTGGGAACTTACTAAGACTTGAACAACCCTTAAGACTAAGTTCCTTAATAGAATTCAAACAATCACTACTTGGAAGACTTCTAAGGTTTTTGCAGTTCCGTATGTCTATCATTTGAAGATTGCAGACAAGTCCATCCTCTTGGAACCACTCTTCTAACCCACATTCCCCTAATAATAAGAACTTTAGTCCTCTTGGAATATCTACAAGCATCTGCAAATTTGAGCACCCTTTAAGATAAAGAATCGTTAGAGAGCCCAACTGAGCAAGTCTTGGAAGACTCCTCAGCTTCTCACAACCTCTCAGATCAAGAGCAACAAGGTTGTGCAGACACTGAATGGATAAGGTAATTTGGCTCAAGGTTTTACAATTTGAAAGAATAATCCTCTCCAGGTTTGGAGCCGAAGAGAGATCCGGGAGTGTTTCCAAGTACTCGCATTCAGAAAGATCAAGATGTTTTAACCTTTGAGGACACTGCACATTAAACCGATTTCTTTTTAAATGTCTATTGTTAAAAGAAAAAAAAAACCCATACACAATATTTTGTATTAATATAGAATAAAATATATCATTTAACTATTAAACACAATATTTTGTATTAATATAGAATAAAATATATCATTTAACTATTAACCTCTAATAGTGTATAGTATACTTAAATCATACCTTATTTCCATTCCATAGTTGCTTGACCTTGCTCCCTTTCATGTTAAGTTCAACAACATTTTTCATGAAAAAATTTGACGGCAAAGATTAGTAAGGGTAGTCTTCCCAATGGAATAAACTTATCTTATTAGGGAGAAACTGAAGCTCTTTCGTCTGACCAATTTCAAATATAGAACCTGTGTTTGTGTCCTTTATGTTAGGGCAGGACCTATAAAACTTTAGCAGTCTTAAATTAGGAACCCGTGAGAAGATTGCGGGATGCAAGTGCACTTTCCCAATTTTTGAGATGTCCAAGAATATGCCTTGATGTCCAAGAGATGTCCAAGAATATGCCTTCAACGGTTTCCTTCATCTAATAAACAAGAGCAAATAGTGAATAGCAGTAAGCATACAATATTATCAAAAGCCTATACACGTCTAAAACCTTAATGACAACCATGACACAGACTCGTATAGATAAAATAACAAACCAAACTCCAATCTTATATTGGCCTCTGATTGCTTTGTGTTAAGAAAAATCATGGAATAAAAGCTGTACAGTGATATATACCTAACAGAAATAAGGAGTACTGCATAATTTGTTTTAAAGAATAAGAAAATGACATCCTTAGCACATGTCCATTTATAAATTTCATGTATGAAAGGGAAGAAATATCATATCTTACCGTCTCAGTTATCAAAGTGTCGTAAATTCTTGTGGCATTCCATAATCGGCTACCCATGCGTCGAGCAATATCCTGACCCATTTCTTGTATCAAATCATGCATCTCTAAGTTGTTTTCAATGACAACTACGAGACACTTATCCATTAGTCGATTTATTCCCATACTTGCAGCAAGACCACATCCATTTAGTATATTTGCTACCCGATCTTTACATTGTCCTTTGAAGAAACAAGAAATATCAAGAAATATATCCTTCTCAGTTGGTTCTAGCGTATCGTAACTTATTTCTAAGACTTTCTGAATCTTAGAATCAGGGGTTTGTTTTAGTTTATCCAATATATTTTCCCATTCCTCTATACGCCTTTTGCATAGATGGGAACCCAAAACTTTAAGAGCTAATGGAACGCCATTAGCATAATTTACTGCTCTTTCTGACAACTCTACAAAATCTTAGCATAATTATACTTGCTCTTTCCGACAACTGCAGCAAAAGTTTTTTTGGGGAGACTGCGATTTGGTTAGGCTTTCATGACTCAATAATGAGAAGAGGCATTAGAGATAATTTTAATCCCCTTAACGCTCATATATTTCAATAGCAAGCATAGCGGTTAAGTATCTTCTTTGTCCCTGCTAGTTACAATGAACTCTATCTACCAGGACAAACAAATCATTGATTTCCAGCTAAAAGCCTCTAATTGATGGCTACGGCCTGATCATTGACATCATCGAAGAACAATGAAAACTTTCTTTTTTCGTCTAAGGCATAATCCAGAAATAAAAAGTTGGTATACAGATAGCAGGGTATCCATGCTCAGAATTTTTCGATTGTTGGGGTAGAAGTTTGGAAAAGAGACATTTTCGGCAATGGAGCAAGATTCCATCTTTCTCTGATTTTTGCCCTATAGCATTCTTGTGGCTCTCAAGCAAGAAATTATTCAAATTAGGGGATCAGATATTCGACAAGAAGAACTTCAAGCAAATGGCTGCTGTCATTCTAATAGCCTGCATTCCCACAAATTCCAATAAAAGCGAAACATCTTTGAGCCAATACTTAACAATGACAAAAAGTGTTGTTAAGTGTGTGGAATCAATCGCAGATAGATGACAAAAGTTTGTTAATGTGTGAATCAATCGCAGATAAGTCAGTGCAAGCACTGAAGTATGCAGGGTATAATTTATTCAAAATTTGGTTGACTACTGCCTCACTCAATTCCGATTCAGTCCTAGCAAATATGACAAACAAAGCATATTAGTTGGTCCAAATAAACTTATACATAAACTTGACAATGTCAAGAACAATTTTAATTTTTTTTAAAACAAAAAGTATTCAAGATCGGAATATTCTATTGTACTTGAATTAAATTTGAAAAACCACTCGTTTTGTAACAAGTAAAGAATTTGGTAATATAAAGCATTCTATCTATCAACTCTATGATAATGTCAATTCAAAAGTTCTTTTAAAAAATAAGAAAGTAGAAAGAAAGCAAACAATAATCATGATTTTGGTTTGACTCTAAACTATCTTGGTTTGACTCTAAAACTTATCGAGTGCAGATTTTTGGATGTAGGTCTATTGATTGGATTATTCTCAAGGTCATAAATAAACAGATAGGGCTATAAAAACAATAATTTTATGTAAGTCAATTCTCTATTATATATCTTATTCAAATATAAAAAAAAAAAAAAAGAAAAAAATCATTCCTAATTTTACCTGAATTGTGGAATCCATCCCACCCAGATAAATTGGCTGCTTGCCTCAAAGCAGAGATCCACGTCTCAATTTTCTCTACGTTCTCCGTTCTCCTTGAATTTTTCTTTAACTTTTAGAAATTCCTCCCCAAATTTTCCAATTTGATTTCTAACGTCAGATGGGTCTACATGATAGAAAACTGGTAAAACCATTCGTTCCATTGAATCCATACAGTCCATTATCTTGACCAGTTCATCCAAACACCAACGAGAGGAGGCATAATTTTTGGAGAAAATGATAACTGACATCTTTGATTCTTCAGTGGCTTTCAAAAGCGACCAAGATATCTCTTCTCCTCTCTCAAGACCAGCATCATCCATAAATGTAGTGATATGCTTTTGCTTTAAAGCAGCATAAAGATGGCTAGTAAAATTTTTGCGGGTATCAATGCCTCTAAAACTAAGGAAATGCCTCTAGAAAACTAAAGGAATACATCATAGTTTGTTTTAGGGGGACCGGTGGAAAGCAGCATAAAGATGGCTAGTAAAATTTTTGCGGGTATCAATGCCTCTAAAACTAAGGAATACATCATAGTTTGTTTTAGGGGGAACGGTGGAAGACAAAATCAAAGACATTATGAGTTTTTGACAGTTATGTTGCTCTGTTTGTTTGCTAGAAGAAAGAAGTAATGGATAAAAAGATGACTCTGAAACTTGAAGAATTGCTGGAAGATTAAGGAAGAAGAAAGTTTAAAGATCTCCATATGTGATCAAAATAACCTAAATATAGTTATTTTATCTAATGTAAAAAAGAATAACGGTGGTAAATATTATTTATTACTTTTTAAAATATTAAAAATAACTTATATTTTGAAACAAAATCAATATTTAAAAACAATTTATATTTTGGTAACAGGGAAGTATAGTTTTGCTTTGAAAATAGCGAATTACATCTAGTTGAATTGTTGCCCGCTAAAATTGAAATAAAATTCAATCCAAAATTTGAATGTTTGATTGTTCAAATTAAAAAGTTATCTTTAGAAAAAGTAACTTATTCTTAGAAAATATTTTCGAAAAATAACGTTTACTTAAAAAATATTTTTCAAATAATTTATTTTTCTTTGTTTGATTACAATATCTACAATTAATTAAAAATAGCAAAACTTAACTTATAACACCATAAAAATATTATAATTATAGAAATTTCATATTTTAAAAATTTATTGTTAAATATGAGAAAAATAAATAAAAATGACAAAATGTGATAGTCACTAGTGACCGGTGATAGTGGTCGACAGTGGCCAATCGCTGATAGTGTTGGTTATTGGTGACAAGTAACCGATGGTAAATGGTTACTTGTAATTAATAAATTAAAAAAATATATATTTATTATAAATAAGCATGTCAATGTCCAGAAAATTTTTCTTTTAGAAGAAATCAAACTGGAAAATTCATGAAGGGGAATTCTATATAGATATGTAATATAGTCAACATATTTCTATATTTTTGTGCATGAAGTGTAATAAAAAAACTCCTCATACAAAGAATAAAATGAAAGTCAAGCTAGCTTTAATAATTATGATAAATATAAATATATATATTCATTTTCAGTACTATGAATGATAACATTGACTTCAATATGAAGCTTATCCTTGGCCATCTAACTAAAGCCTTCTTCATTAAATAGGCATGGAAGAGTATACAGACATGAAACGCCCCCTTCTGTCTCTAGTGGGAAAAGTCTTGCATTTGCATGGTGTTTTCTTCCACAACCCACGATTACCTACCCTCAATTAACACACTTGTTTGATTTTTCTTGTCCAATGCACTTCAAGTTTCTTAATTGTGCCTAATTAATTGTTATTCTTTCTTCAACTTTACTTCCTTTTCCTATTAAAAAAAAAAAACATTTAAGAATTTCAAAAGAATAGTCATATGAGTATCTATAACGTGAATATTTAAAGATTGACACACTGGCCAAAGTCTAATTGGCAAACGCAATTAGTGTTTTTAGTATTCTGGTCTTTGCATGGCATTAGGTTCTGTTTTTGTCACCAACAATCACCATCACATGCTATTGCTTAAGGGAAATGATTGATGGAACGATTCGTTTCGAGGCGCGACAATTGTTTATTGCAAAATATTGAAAAATGGGCCCAACTTGATTGAAGGTTATAAGAAGTGCAAATGCATATGCAAATGGGCAAAAATGTAAAAGTAAAGTTTATGACCGTGCAACTTAAAAATCTCTCAAGTTACAGTACCTTATTTCATTTTAAGTTAGCTTAGGAAGTAGCAAAACAATAAAAGAAAAAGAAAAGGGCGACCAACATGAGAGCTCACTGGTGAACGGCCGTGAAAGAAGAAAAGAGGACTATTAGGTTCTTGAGATAGAAAGAGAGAGAATTATATAAAGAGTTTTCTAAAATATGTTTTCCCTTCTTGAAAATAGAAGTCATTTTACTTACAAATGACTTAATTTTCTTTTGACTAGAATAATATTTTATGTTAGACTGATTTTATGAACAATCTTAATACCGAAAAATCTAAAAAATATTTTTTAAACAGATTATTTTTAGAAAGAAATGGAGCCTAAAAATAATTATTAGCTTAATTATTCTCAGTTGATCAATGATGAAAAAAGAAAAGGTTACGGTTCCGGGCCGGTTCGAACCGACGGTTCCGGTTCCCGGAACCGTAATTTGGCCATGCCTAACTCTACATATCACACGAGTTTTAACACTAGCATGATATATACATTTATCACTTTCCTTGCATTTTTTATTTTCCATCTTCGCAGACGATGAGAATTAAAAAACTGTACTACTAAAATGGATTGTGGTTCTGCCACCGGCCAGCATTAATTGTTGTAGCTGTAAATAGTAAACGATAATTAAAATAAGGGGAAATTATATTTCTATCCATATGTTTTTTACGTAATTAACTATTAATTAACTATTAATAGCATATAAGATATTGGCTAAAATAGCTATGAAAGGACTATTTTGAGAAGACTTTAAAGCAATTGAAAATACTCTATAGAAAGGGAGAATAAAAGCTATAACAACAATATCTAAAAGAAGAAAAAAAAACTAAAACAGTATTTTCTTTTTTAATAAAAAATAATAGAACTATTTATAAAAAATAAATTATTTGAATTTACAACAAGTATAAATAACATGCAAGCATCTGAATATAAATCTTAATATTGTTAACTTGAGAATATTGTTTATATAATCACTCAGTGCTCTAATTTATGTATTTTGTAAGATTAGTTTACATGATGATGTTCTAGATATTTAAATTATAAGGTTCAATTAAAGTAATTTAAAGGGATAAATATTTATTATAATAATTCACGAAATAGACGAATATTTAAGTTCAATAAGAATTCTAATAAATAGGAAAATTAATAAAATATATCACTTAGAGACATTAATCATGAGTGCCTTGTAGGTTCCCATTTTTATAATTAAATTATATTCAATTAATAATTTTAAAGGATAATATTTATTATAATAATAAAATAACGAATATTTTTGAATTCAATTAAGAATTCTATAAATAAAAATTAATAAAAATATCACTTAGAGACATTAATCATGAGTGCTTGTAGGTCCCATTTTATATGGCACAATCCAAGAAAGAGGTGAACTGAGTTTTCTAAAAATCTGACTTTTAGAACTCAAGACAGAATTCTAAAGCAGCGGAATTAGAAAGATTTCATGAAAAATAGTTATCACGATTATAACTTTTTCATAAAATTTATGAAAGATTAGAAAACTGATTATAATTCTTATTCTGATTTTTTCTTAATGTATAAGCATAAATTAGAATTTAGAAAAATCACAATATAGAAATTCAGAATTCTAATAAACCACAAAGATAAAACTTTTACACTTTTAGAATTAGAAAATCATCAATAACTTTGCATTTTTGAAAATATAAACAGATGTGTAATTATAATATAATCAAACAAGACTTCAGAAATTAAAAGAAGAATAACAGAGGATTTTATAGTGGTTCGACACTAACTCGTCCACGTCTATTCTCCAAGAATCATGTTGAGATCATCTACTATATTATCTTTTTTTAAAGGGTAAGAGACAAACCAACGTTTTAAATAAATAGATCATAAACCTAGATATAATCTTTAACCCACTAGATTTTCAAATGTTCTAGTTGACCTCCACCCTTCTGTTTTACAGAGAATAGAAAAACTCAGAATCAAGACATTAGAATCTTAGTAAGGAGAAAGTTGCTTGATAACTTTTACAACATAGCTTTTCAACCTAAGCTATATACAAATGTTTTTCTTTAAAAATCTCTAGCCTACAACAAATTACACGAATCTATATAGACAAAGAGAAATACAACTATAAACACAAGAAGAATAGGAAATAAACTTGAAAATAGAAAGTAAAATCAGAACCGTTCTTCAAAAGAGTTGTTACAAAACTCCTAAGAATATTTCTAGAAGAATGGAGAAGAAAAGAAGCAAAGAGGGTTGAAGAGAGAGATTTGAATGATTTGAACCTCTTAAAATGATCTCTTATTTTTTGCCCAAAATTTTTTATAGAGGGAGACATTTTTATACAAAAAGGGAATGATATTTCTGTTATCAAATAACGTTGGGCTTTACTTTAAAGAGCAATAAGTATTTCTAACATGTTAAGTTAAAGAGGCAGTGCATGAGATACATTTAAAAGTTGTCAGACCACCTTTTCACATTTACATACACAAAACTTGGAGATGGAGAGATTGTTTTAGAAAATTGTGTTGTTTTTCATCAGAAATGTCAGTTCTGTCAGAAACATGACTACTTTTGCAAAAAATATATTTAATAGTCTCCAAAGTATTTTTTCATAAACCTTTTTCACTTGGATTAGCGTGAAGAGCAATGATTAAAACTTTTTCTCTTTAAGATATTTAATTAAAATATTTCAAAAATGATTTTGAAGAAGATAAAAAATTATTTTGTGCTTATAATAATATTATCTCTCTATTCTACAATTTTTGAGTTGTAGGAGTTTGAATTTTTCAATAATTTCATCATTAAAATTCTGCATATAATCACTTTAACATACACAAGATATGAAATTTATTTGGTTATTTGGTTTGTTTAGTGATCACAATCTTGAGCCAACAGTACTATGTGACCTACGTATACTAAAAAAACTAATAAATTTATAACTTTAAAAACATTCCTCATTAGGTATTTGAACGACAATTTTTCAATTAATGGCATTTGGCTAAATTATTTTCCAGAAATTAAATAAATAATTTTATTCATTTAATAATAACAAATATTAATATCCATCCAGTTCATCTCTCTTTATTCATTTTTTTATACTTTTTATTGAGTTATAATTCGTATTTCTTAAAAAAGTATAATTTTTTTTTATAATTCTCTTTTATCCCGAAACAAAATAAAAAATAATGAAAAAAATTAGACAAAAGCGCAATAATCTAGATAAATGAATAAAGTGCATAAATAAGGTAAATTAAATAAATTATTTTGATTTTCAATCAGAAATTTCGGCAAAATGCATTGAATTGAGAAGAAAATATTAATTTAAACACTTGATTGATAAAAAAAAAAAAAAAAAGTTGATAGAAACATGTATAAAATTCAAATGCTAAATTTAAATTATCCTAATATAAATAGGTTCAATATGTACGTTAATTAAATAGTTTTTCGACATATTTTATCTTTATCATATAAGTTAATTGAGTAGATTTTTCATATTAAGGGGATGTATTATATTAAGAGTCTGTTAGATTTTAAGATTTTAAAATTCTAATCGTATTCAATCTAAATTTTTTTTTGGAGTCTATTAAAATTTATGGTATTCAATTCAAACTCTTATAAAATTCATAAAAGCAACTATAACTTTTTGAAAATCTATATAAATTTGATAGTATTAAAAAAATTGCTGCTTTTGAAGGATCTTATAAAATTATTGATTCCATTAGATTTTAGAGTGATAAGTATGAATAAAAGAGTTATTTCTAAATCCACAATCCAATCCAAGGATTTCAAAAATCTTTTAAAATCTAACACAATCTTAATCTAATACACCACTTAAATAAAGATGGAAGCAGGGTGGATACCTACTGTTGGGTTTGGGTTCCCTTCCTATGTGAGAAAAGCCCATATTTTGAAGTCCACTAACTAATTATTGTTTTACAATTATGCCTCTCAACTAACAGCCATATTCCTAATAGTTTTGGCTGTCATTTGATCGACACACAATTGAGAAACCGTGTGAGAAAAACAGAGGAGAGGTCCTAACATCCAATTCAGCTGATTTTTGGTGAGCATGTTCCTAACATCCAATTCTTGATTCTGGAAAATCAGTTTAATTTTTGGATGAGTAGAACATTTTTAAATGTATTGAGAACAGCAGTTGTGTTTTGTGATTACTCCATTGTGTTGCTACACATTTGTTTTGTGGTTGTTTGTGATATAGCTACATTTTTGGTGGCTGTAGCTTGCTGTAATTTGTAAGACAATATTTGTGATAGTGAACTTCATTTCCTTGGACCGGAGGAGAGGTCCCGTGGTTTTTATCCTTCACAGCGGAGGAGTTTTAACCGTGTGAGAAAGAACAGAGGAGGAAGGTTCTCCTAACATCGCCAACTTCAGGTATACTGATGTTTTGAGGTGAGGCATGTCGTTCGCTAATCATTCCTAATTCTGAGATTCTGGAGAAATCAGTTTAATTATTTGTTTTGGATGAGGTAGATAACATGTTTGAAATGTGTATTGAGCAACAGCAAGTTGTGTTTTGTGAGTTACTTTCCCATTTGTGATCGCTACCACATTGTGTTTTTTGTGTATGAGTAATTAGCTTACATTTGGTGTGTGGGCTGTGAAGCTTGCCTGTAATTGCTGTAAGTACAAAGTAGATCTCTATGTGAATAATGTTGACTGAGCTTCATTTCCTTGGACACGGGAGGAGAGGTCCCCGTGGTTTTTAGTACCTTCACAGCGGAGAGAGTTTTCCACGTGCAGAAAAGATTGTGGTGTCAGGTGTGAATGTTATGTCTTTGATGTGTAATTTGTAAGACAATATTTGTGATAGTGAACTTCATTTCCTTGGACCGGAGGAGAGGTCCCGTGGTTTTTATCCTTCACAGCGGAGGAGTTTTCCACGTGAAAAAGATTTGTGTTCATGTGGTGAATGTTATTTTTGATTGTGTATGATTTGGGACAGCTTGTGTTACTTGAATTTATTGCTCATTGTTACTCCTAATAGATTCATTCAAGTGGGGAAGTTTTTGTTGTGAGGTCAGTTTGTGTTACTTCCCATCACCTACGAATTTTAAACTAGCCGTTTAAAATTTTACTACTCATTTCCGTTCTAACTCAGTTTTAAATACTCATTTTAAGTACCCGTATTCGAGTCCGTTTAAATTTTTACCATTGATTAAAACCCGCTTAAAGCACCTTTTAAACAGATAGGGGACCTGCGAATCTTAAACTATTCAAATTCGAACTTATTTAAAATATATTTTTTACTAATAATGAATCGGGTATCCGCAGGTACCCATTACCGAACTTGTTTAATATAACAGTTAATGGGTAACGGGTATCTAAAGATCTATATCAGTATCTTACTCGTATTTGTTATGGATAGTAATTTCATTACCCATATGTGTTGCAGGTACTAATTTCACTATACATATCCATTACAAACTCAATGATAACTACTTATATCCTCTTTAAATGGATTGGAGCAGAGCGTGTATCCTAAAATACGCGTACCGCTTCTATCCCTTCCTTTTAAGGTGTAAAATAATGTATTAATTATTTGATTAGTTTCAAATTAATTCATGTGTTGAGAATTTGAAATGTTGACAAAATTAATATTAATGCTGCAAAAAATTTTTTAGAATTAATTTGATTGTTTTTTTTAGAATTTTTATGATTGATTTCAATTAAATAATGATTCAATCAAATAAAAAAAATTAAAAAAGCTTTGACATGGTCGAAGAACTAAAGAATACAGTCTGCCATTATTGTGGCCAAAACGATAGGCTCCGTAAGTCGCAAGCGGCAGACCGTGGGTTGAGCCTGTCTCATTGTTCGCCGCCTCCTTGCACGAGCTCCGGCAGCTAGCGCAGGTCTTAGCTAGAGGTTGTTAACTTTTATATATATATATATATATTTAAACATGCGATTTTTCGATGAGAGATCACTATTTAATCAAGGGACAAGAAGCCTGTAGTCTTTCGATTGCATCGCGACTGTTCTGGGAGCACAGGATAGCCGGCGGCGGCGCTGGCTATTGCAGACCTTTCATTATCGGCAGTGGTAAGATTTTAATAAAGACAAAAAGCGATTTTGTAGAATATGACACATTTTACTTTTTAATCCCTCATTATTTTTTAATTTGTTCAATTAGATCTTGAAATAAATTTTGATTAGATATATAAAAATCATTGTAATTCCATCAAAGTTAATCAAAATCTATAAAAAAACTCATCAATTCCATAAAAATCAATGTAGAATTTTATTGGAATAAGTGAAAATCTTAGAAAATCTTTCAATTCCGTTCAATTAAGATCTTTGAGAATAGAATTTTTGATTAGATTATATATAGATAATCATTGTAAGTCGCATCAAAGTTAATCAAAATCTAATTAAAAAAACTGCATCAAAAGTATTCCATAAAAATCATTGTAGAAAGTTTAATTGGAATAAGTGAAACATTCTAGAAAATCTTTCTGAATGTACCGTTAATAACTGTCTTGTTAAAATCGTAATACAGAGTCTTAATGCTAATACACTCCTCTAGAGTGCGAAATCTCAAAGCTCGAGTTCCCTCTCTACTAGTCACAGTTGTTCACAAATTTAGTGGAGGTTAGAAAGCCAACAAAAATTTTTAACCATTTTAAATAATTAAAGGGAGAGGCTATCTTGAGTAGTATATATATATATATAGCTAGTAAGTATATACGAGGTATAATAATATATAGTAGGGTAATATATATAGGAAACAGATCCCATACAAAAACTGTGAAATAATAAATAATATTTTTTTTTGAAGGGCAATAAATAAATATTTTAAAAATGACAGGAGGACATTATCCTTAAAGAAAACGCGCCTTGATAAAGAAATTTGAATAACCAGCTCCTGTTTCTATTCACCATTTTCAATCGAATCGCTCAACACGATCGTTCTTTATCTAGAATTAAGAAGATGCAATCGCTGATTTTAAAGCACACTAGTTGGATTCAAAAATAGCTGTTAGATTCAATGATATAGTACGACGTTTTTAGAAAGGAGTTTAATTAAAGATCAAGGGCGAATTAAAATTAGTGTAAGATACAATTCTGTTATTCAAGAGAACTAGGGTTGATAAAAAATGTTAATAAGAAGAAAATCATTTAGTATATTTTTAAACATAGCAAAGTGTATTTATATTAAAGTATTATTAGACTATATTTTTTTTACTTAGTTGTAAAACAGAAAACTTATGATAATCCAAATTGAGACTAAAACACTCTAAAACTAATATCGAACCCTTAATGTTTTAAATAAGGTCATTGTCAACAGAGATGCGGGTAATGGTTTTAATTTGTTAGGCGCAGAGGCGCGGCTCGCAATCTTTCCTCCTAATCAGACATGGAATTCCTCAAAAAGATGAACTTGCGTGCTTGATTCTAGCTCGTTTCATGCTTTCGCAGCAGACCAACCAGGAATGAACCCGACTACTCTTGTAACGCTTCGAGTTTTTCACAAGTTTACCTGTCTTTCTTATCAAGAAAATTTTGTCTCTGCTTTGAATTCAAATGAAGCGGCTTGCATTCACTCTATATGTGGATAACAGTTCCGGTATGAAGCCAGGATACTTAGATCTCGAAGTGGGTTCGGGGTTGTAAACCCAAAGATACACATTGAATCTGATTCAAAGAGAGGCGCCGTAATGACGATATGCCTGATGAGGTGATAGTGGATACTCCTTATGTATCCAATTTGTTGTGTGGTTTTGAAACAGACATTTTACATGTAACCATGTGTGCTCAAAACAATATTAGCGAGATTTCATAAGCTACGCTGTTTTTGAGAGCTCAGCAGAAGTCTCATGGCTCCCACAACAATAGGTGCAAAAGCAAAATGCTAGAAGATAAAGTAGAAATACAAGCCAAGTGGAAGGAGGCAATATCAGCATTTAGTGAAGAATCCTTGCTTGAAAGCTTGAAACCAGCTTACTGGAGGGTAAGTCTGTTCACTTCCAGCATAAAGTGAGAATCAAAAAAATAAGTCGAAGAAAAGGGTTTATGATTCTATGTCGTCGTACTATTCTGACAGGATATTGACCTTGACTCTTAGATGAGACGAGTGAGGTGCAGTGCACGGATTCTGGGTTGTGAAGTCACGAAGAGAAAGACAAATTGAGATATTTGACATAATACGTGATATTTCAGTACTGTTGGAGTTCGGGGAAATGTAAAAAAGACAGGCATGTATAAGGGTACACTGACCATGAGCTATACTCTGAGCTTCCAAAATAGCGTGAAGAGATATCTTATAATGTCTCACTCTGCATTACTTCCATGAATATATGGGCCACGTCAAATAGCTAATTCTTTAATTCTCAACTCTGCATCTCCCATGATATTGCCACGTGCATTTTGATCCAAATTGAAGCAGTTCATAAAATCAAATTTGAAAGCACACGGTTCAGGCTTTATGGGTAAAATGCACGAAGTTGATACTGCAGTTTTCAGCAACATACAGTTTTGTACTTCAAGTACTTGTAATTGGCTTGGAAGCTCTGGCAAACCTTTGAGTTTATTGCAGTTGTTTAGATACAACTCTACAAGCGATGATAAACAGACTATGTCACTGGGGATTTCTACAAGTGCAGTGCCGTCTAGACAAAGTGCTCCTAAAGAGCACAAACCATGTAAATCAGGCAGTTTGCCAAGCTTTGAACAGTCTACGAGATCAACAATTTCAAGGGATTTCAATTGACAAATGCTGCTCGATAGACTCTTGAGCCTTTTACATCCTTGCATACGTAACTCATAAAGAGAAGAGAGACGCAAAATTGTTGATGGCAAATCTTCTATCATAGTATAACTTAAATCTAACTTTGTTATATTATTTCCTATATTCTCTGGGAACTTACTAAGATTTGAACAACCCTCAAGACTAAGTTGCTCAATAGAATTCAAACAATCACTACTTGGAAGACTTCTAAGGTTTTTGCAGCACCGTACGTCTATGATTTGGAGATTGCAGAGAAGTGCATCCTCTTGGAACCACTCTTCTAACCCACATTCCACTAAAAGTAAGAACTTTAGTCCTCTTGGAACATCTACAAGCATCTGCAAATTTGAGCACCCAATAAGAGAAAGAATCAAAAGAGAGCCCAACTGAGCAAGTCTTGGAAGACTCCTCAGCTTCTCACAACCTGCCAGATCAAGAGTATAAAGGTTGTGCAGACACTGAATGGATAAGGGAATTTGGCTCAAGGTTTTACAATTTGAAAGACAAATATGTTCTAGGTTTGGAGCCGAAGAGAGATCCGGGAGTGTTTCCAAGTACTCGCAATTGGAAAGATCAAGATATTTTAACCTTTGAGGACACTGCACATTAAACCAATTTCTTTTTAAATGTCAATTGTTAAAAGAAAAAAACCTCATACACAATATTTTGTATTAATATAGAATAAAATATATCATTTAACTATTAACCTCTAATAATGTATAGTACACCCTGTACAATAGTAAATTATATACTTAAATCATACCTTATTTCCATTCCATAGTTGCTTGACCTTGCTCCCTTTAATGTTAAGTTCAACAACATTTTTCATGAAAAAATTTGATGGCAAAGATTTGTAAGGGTAGTCTTCCCAATGGAATAAACTTATCTTATTAGAGCCTGTACAAATAGTAAGATTATGAGTACTTTAAATTATATACTTAAATCATACCTTATTTCCATTCCATAGTTGCTTGACCTTGCTCCCTTTAATGTTAAGTTCAACAACATTTTTCATGAAAAAATTTGATGGCAAAGATTTGTAAGGGTAGTCTTCCCAATGGAATAAACTTATCTTATTAGGAAGAAACTGAAGTTCTTTCGTCTGACCAAGTTCAAATATAGAATCTGTGTCTGTGTCCTTTATGCGAGGGCAAGACCTATAAAACTTTAGCAGTCTTAAATTAGGAACCCGTGAGAAGATTGCTCTTAAATTAGGAACCCGTGAGAAGATTGCAGGATGCAAGTGCATTTTCCCAATTTTTGAGATGTCCAAGAATATGCCTTCAACGGTTTCCTTCATCTAATAAACAAGAGCAAATAGTGAATAGCAGTAAGCATACAATATTATCAAAAGCCTAATACACGTCTAAAACCTTAATGACAAACCAAACTCCAATCTTATATTCGCCTCTGATTGCTTTGTGTTAAGAAAAATCATGGAATAAAAGCAGTACAGTGATATATACCTAACAGAAATAAGGAGTACTGCATAATTTGTTTTAAAGAATAAGAAAATGGCATCCTTAGCATATGTCCATTCATAAATTTCATGTATGAAAGAGAAGAAATATCATATCTTACCGTCTCAGTTATCAAAGTGTCGTAAATTCTTGTGGCATTCCATAATCGGCTACCCATGCGTCGAGCAATATCCTGACCCATTTCTCATATCAAATCATGCATCTCTAAGTAGTTTCGAATGACAACTACGAGACACTTATCCATTAGTCGATTTATTCCCATACTTGCAGCAAGACCACATCCATTTAGTATATTTGCTACCCAATCTTTACATTGTCCTTTGAAGAAACAAGCAATATCAAGAAATATATCCTTCTCACTTGGTTCTAGCGTTAGCGTTATCCGTAACTTTATTTCTAAGACTTCTGAATCTTAGAATCAGGCGGTTTGGTTCTAGCGTATCGTAACTTATTTCTAAGACTTTCTGAATCTTAGAATCAGGGGTTTGTTTTAGTTTATCCAATACATTTTCCCATTCCTCTATACGCCTTTTGCATAGATGGGAACCCAAAACTTTAAGAGCTAATGGAACGCCATTAGCATAATTTACTGCTCTTTCTGACAACTCTACAAAATCTTTTGGAGGATGCTTTTTTTTAAAGGCTTTCATACTTAATAATTGAAGAGCAATATTTTAATCCCTCAACCTCATATATTTCATCAACATGGTTAAGTACTTCTTTGTCCCTGCTAGTTACAATGACTCTACTACCAGGACCAAACCAATCATGATTTCCAGCTAAAGCCTCTAATTGCTCTGAATCATTGACATCATCGAGAACAATGAAAACTTTCTTTGTCTAAGCATATCCAAAATAAAAGTTGGTATAACATGATACATATCCATGCTTAAATTTTCATTTTGTAGAAGTTTGGAAAAGAGACATTTTCGCAATTGAACTAATCCATCTTTTTCTGATTTTTCCCTAACATTGCTCTCAAAGCAGAAATTATCAAATTGATCAGATATTCGACTGAGAAGAACTTCAGCAATGGTCGTCTTTCCTATACCTCCCATTCCCCAAATTCCAATAAAACGAACATCTTTTGAACCAATACTTAACAATGACAAAAGTTTGTTAATGTGTGAATCAATCGCAGATAAGTCAGTGCAAGCACTGAAGTATGCAGGGTATAATTTATTCAAAATTTGGTTGACTATTGCCTCACTCAATTCCGATTCAGTCCTAGGGCTCCTAGCAAAGTATGACAAAACAAAAACACATATTAGTTGGCTTCCAAATTAAAAACTTATAACATAAACTTAATACAATGTGCAAGAACAATTTTTAATTTTTTTTAAAACAAAAAGTATCAGGAATCGAATGTTTCTTTTAATTAAAATTAAGAAACAGGTAGAAAGAAAGGGCAAAACAATAATTCATGATTTGTGGTTTGACTCTAAACTATCAAGTGCCAGATACTACCCTGTTTGAGTGCAGATGTTTTGGATTGTAGGTCTATTGATTGGATTATTCTCAAGGTCATAAATAACAGATAGGCTATAAAAACATAATTTTATGTAAGCAATTCTTCATAAACAAAATATAAAAAAAAAAAAAAAAGAAAAAGTATTCCTAATTTTACCTGTAATTGTTGGAATCCCACCCAGATAAATTGGCTGCTTGCCTTAAAGCAGAGATCCACGTCTCAATTTTCTCTACGTTCTCCTTGAATTTTTCTTTAACTTTTAGAAATTCCTCCCCAAATTTTCCAATTTGATTTCTAACGTCAGATGGGTCTACGATGGGTCTACATGATAGAAAACTGGTAAAACCATTCGTTCCATTGAATCCATACAGTCCATTATCTTGACCAGTTCATCCAAACACCAACGAGAGGAGGCATAATTTTTGGAGAAAATGATAACTGACATCTTTGATTCTTCAGTGGCTTTCAAAAGCGACCAAGATATCTCTTCTCCTCTCTCATCATCCATAAATGTAGTGATATGCTTTTGCTTTAAAGCAGCATAAAGATGGCTAGTAAAATTTTTGCGGGTATCAATGCCTCTAAAACTAAGGAATACATCATAGTTTGTTTTAGGGAGAACGGTGGAAGACAAAATCAAAGACATTATGAGTCTTTGACAGTTATGTTGCTCTGTTTGTTCGCTAGAAGAAAGAAGTAATGGATAAAAAGATGACTCTGAAACTTGAAGAATTGCTGGAAGATCAAGGAAGAAGAAAGTTTAAAGATCCCTATATATGTGATCAAAATAACCTCAATTGATCTCCCCCTCCTTTTGTGTTTAAAGAAGCATAGGACATGAGATGCACTCGCATGTAGAATTAGAATTTTTTTTTAATTTTTTTTTCTATAAACCATCCGATTCACGGTAAAGCTTTTTATCAATCTTTATTTACGTGTTAGTGGAATGCAGCCGAGTGCTCTTTTCTAAAATTAAAAGCTTCAAAATGTTAAGAAAGATACGAGAGTTTGACGATAATAATAAATAAATAAATAAATAAATATAAAGTTACAGCACCGACGATAATAATAAATAAATAAATAAATAAATATAAAGTTACAGCACCGACCAAGAAAATATATAAATAAAAGTTTGCTTTCAGTCTTTTTTTATGTGTGCATGTCCGACCAAATGGGCTAGCTTCCAAATAAATTAGTTAAAAATTTTATTTTCTTTATATAATCTATATGTTTGTTTTTTTTCAAACCTCAATTTTCTTTTCCGTCTTTGTTGACATGTGACTGTTCGTCCAAATGGGCTAGATGTCAAATGAATTAGTTAAAAATTTTAATTTTCTATATTATTAATATTTATTTTTTTTTCTAAACTCTAAATTTTTATTTTTAAGTGATGTTTGGTTGGTGATAGGAACAAATTATTAATTTATACCGAACAAGTTTAAAAAACGAACAATATAAGAACCGAGTAACTAGTTAAGACCGAATAACATTCATATTCGATTAAGAATAAAGTAACCTCAGTCAAAAAATTATTAAAAATCATTAATTACTAAAATTCTCTCTCAGCATTCATAACGAAGATTCTTACCATAAACATACATAGTTAATTACAATTCAGGATGTATTATAAATGCTCATCTGAAAACCTAGAAAGAGTATTCGATACATAAACAGCAATCTTGACATTTCTTTACAATTTTCTGAGTTTAACTCTGTCAATTGGGATAAGTAGATTAAAAAAGTATAATTTTGAAGGAAATGTATAAAGTATTTATGTTTTATTTTTTTTTTTTTTTTTTTTTTTTTTTGCAAGTAACGTTGAATAATCTATTTCTCGAAAAGTAAAATTAATAAATCAAATAAAACACTTTATACCTTTCCTTAAAAATTATATTTTCTTAATCTACTTATCCCAACTGATAGAGGTAAACTTTTAAAAATTTCTGATATCTCTCATTATTCTTTCCTAGCTTAGGTCATTTATATAAAATAATCTCTTCGTTATTATGGTCATTACTCTCTACTCTCTTCTACAGTATGATGAAAGTTAATATAATACAATCTTTGGGGGTTATATTACTTGTTCTGTTATCGTATCTCCTTCCTCAGTTTCTGATTATTTGGGAAGCTGACAGGGCAAAGATCATGAGCTGGCTTGGTAACACCACCTCACTAAAGATAAGCAACATTTTGGTAATTTATAGACAGCAAAGCAAGTTTAGGATTTCTTGGCTGCTACGAATTACTGATCAAAGCTCCCAGTATCAGATTGATCGAGAACTCCCCCGTCTGCAATAACTTGCTTTCTTCACCATTTGCCTCTGCATAATTCATTAGTTTCTCCTTGTCCCTGCAACCAGATTTAGTACGGCCAAACTACTTGCAATTGTAACATTGGATGTTACTCTTGTTACCTTTCTGCTCATTGTAATGTCGTTGGTCATAACCTTTGCCCACGACCGCCTTTTCCATGAAAACATCACTGCATCGTCCTCTTCCTGCTGCCTTACCAGATTCAATTGAGGTGCACACCCCTTCCCTGGAAAGGCTTTTTCTTCGTGTTTTTCAGTTATCCTGTTCATCCTTTCTTCATGCTTTTCATCAAATGAAAAGGCTGATAGGTCCTCGAACTCCTCAATTGCAGCTACAACGTGATCAAACTTAGGAGTAAGACCCCTTAAAACCTTTGCAAAAATAGTTTCATCACTTATTTGATCTCCATATATATGAGCTCATCTAACTAATGATTGCCATCACTCTAGATAGGAAATCTTGCACTAATTCATTGCCTTTCATAAGCAAGGTTCAAACTCATACAATAGAGTTTGGACCTTCACGGCTATTACTTAATTTGGATTGGCCTTGAAACTCAGTTTGCAAAGTTGTCCATACCCGCTTCGAAGTAGTTGCTGCTGCAATTCTTGAGAAAATAATCTCATGCACTATTTGCTGAATGAAGAATAAGGCTTTGGAATACATCATTCGATTTTCCCTCAAGCGATTCTTTTCTTCTGGAATAGTAAACCCATTCTCTACTAAGTCCTATAGGTCTTGAAACTTAAAATGGAGTCATCAATTTGATGCTCCAAGCCTCATAATTCTTTCCTTTGAAAACGCGGATGGCTGGTTAGGCAACGTTGGGTGAATTAATTTGATGCCATGGAGCCTTATCAAGACTTCTGATATACCCTTGGTGAGCAACAGAATCTGGGGCTCTGATACCACAAATGTTGGAAATCAAAGCAGCAGAGTATTGAATAAAAAATAGTTTTAGCAGAAAAGAAAGACTCAAATTTGCTGAGTTATTTGAACTGAATGCTTCAATGATAATTGCAGAACAAATGTTGCTTATAAATAGGCAAACAAGAAAACTTAAATAGCTACAAATACTCCACCAACACTAGATATTTCTCCCACTAGCTATAGACTTATTCAACAACCAAATAACTAGAAATTCAAGGAAAAGACAACTGCACTAACTCAAGAAAATATAAAACAAAACAAATATTATTTTGACCAATTTTGAATTAGTCTTCAACAAAATATATATTGATTGGCGTCTACTAAGGTTTCACTTTTATTTTCCATCAAAGGCAATGAGTGCTATTGAGCACAACAAAAGAATACGACGACAACAAACAGTGAAAGATAGAGTCATACTCATAGTCCAGTTGCTTGCCATAATGGCAAAAGTAGAAAAACAGGACATGCTATGGTCACTTTCCGGACAAGAGATTGAAATAATCATAAGAGCAACAGAGTCGATCCCTTTAAACATTAGAAGAGGTAATCATTCACAAAGCAAAATTGCTTGCTTTAATCTTTTTGGGTGAGGTTCCTCTTCCACATAATCAAACATGCCATCTCCAATGATATCAGTTTGATTAGAGCAGTAGTCTTCCCTGCTTCTCCGCTTGGTTGATCCACACTCTACGGAAATTTTGTTTTGGAGTCTGTTACGCATCCGTTTCCCCGGCATCCATTCAGCATACCGTAGTTGTAGACCACATCCATTCACCTTTAATTTCCCCTTGTTAAATCCTCTTGCTTCTGCTTTGAACTTGCATAAGCCCTCATTGACTTTGTTTCCTATGAGCCATTTCCTTAAATTAAGATTAGCGTGAAAATTATCGTACCAAAGGAACAAGTGATCTGAGTGAAGAATGACCTCCAAATGGATGGTGCTACTTCTGAACTGAACTTTCCGGCCACCGTTATCACTCTTTTGAAATGACATTCACATGTAATGAAGAAATCATCACATTTGTTAAGAGGAATATCAAATTCTATAACAGCACAAAAAGTAAAACCTAAGACATCAAACCAATTGGGAGGGAACAGGATAGAAAATGAGGATCCTTGGCCTTGATAACTAAACCACTTTGGGATTCTGCTTGGAAAACCAATAGTATCCCACTCCGGAACTTCATTTTTGAATAAACAAACAACAGCATCCCACTCTGGAATTTCACCTCCGGGTAAACCAATGACAATATTCCACTCTGGAATTTCACCTTCGGGTAAACCAATTACAATATCCCCCTCTGAATTATTTATTGCGCGCCTATGAGACTGTCGTAAAAAAATTAAAATGAATAGGCAAGAGGTCAAAGAAAAAAAAAAAGATATCATTAGGTAGAAAGAAAATTTTGGTCTTAATAGAAAGAGGTGAAAGAAAGAGGGGGAAGAGGCTTACCAAAGCAGTACCAAATGCTATTTCTTCAATTCTCTGACGCACATCTTCCACAATCTTGCAGCGCACATTCTTGCTCAAATTTATGCAATTACAATAATTAAATAGATATTTATATGGCCAGAATTTTCTGAGATGTCCAATGCATGCAAAGGATGATGATGATTCTGCAGTTTTGACTGATGTGCAATTTACTGCTTGGAGTTCCATTAGTCGGCATGGAAGCTCTGGCAAACCTTGGAGTTTGTCACAGTTATTTAGATTCAGCACTCTTAATGAGGCCAGAGAAACTATGTCACTGGGAATTTCTTTTAGCCTACTGCCATCTAGATATAGCTCTTCTAAAGAATACAAGCCATATAAAGGTGGCAATTTATTAAGCTTTGAGCATCCACTAAGAACAAACTTTTGAAGCAATTTCAGCTCACAAATACTACTTGGGAGACTTTGGAGCCTCTCACGATTCTTCATTTCCAACTCAACAAGAGAAGAGAGATATTGTATGGATGAGGGTAATTCTTCTATTCCAGTCTGATTTAACATTAATACTTCAATCTTTCCAAGAATCACAGGAAATTTTTTGAGATTCAAGCAGCCTGTGAGATTAAGTATGTGTTGCTTAATAACGTAATTTAAATTAAGACAACGTGGAAGACTTCGTAGGTTTTTGCATTGCCACATACTTAAGTATTGAAGATTGTCAAGAACTTGAACATTTGGGGAGAACTCTTCCAATCCAGACCTTTCTAGTTCCAATACTTGTATGCTTCTTGGAATTTCTAGAGCAGTCTTCAAGTTTGAGCAGTAAGAAAGACGGAGATGTGCAAGAAGACGGAGATGTGCAAGAGATTTCAACTGAATGAGGTTTGGAAGAGTTCTCAGCTTTTCACACCTGTATAGATCAAGATATTTGAGCTTAAGGAGGCACTGAATCGATGAGGGAATCTCAATCAAGCTCATACAAAGCCCAAGAATTATCCACTCCAAATTTGTTGCTGAAGAGAGATTTGGGAGCCTGGTTAATTGCATGCATCCAAAAAGATTGAGATATTTTAATTGCTGAGGACACTGCAAATGAAAAATATTGTACTGTCAGTGTCTGAACAAATTAAATTGAGAACGAGGTTTGAAAATTTTGGGCAAATTAATATCTTGAATTCAATTCCCAGGACAGGTGGATTGAAAAATATATTCTTACTTAGTTTATTCTGAGATGTTATTCTTTTCTATTAATACAATAATAAATAACAAGTGATAAAAGGATAAATTTAAAGCATACCTTATCTCCAGTCCAAAGTTGTTCAATCCGACTCTCTCGCAAGTCAAGTTGAACAAGGTTCTCCATGAAAAAACTTGAAGGCATAGATTTGTAAGGGTATTCTTCCCAATGAAGTAAACTCAACTTGTTAGAAAGATATTGCAAATAATTCGATTGAGGAGATTCAAGCATGAAGCCAGTATCCTTGTTTTTAGAACAGTACTGAGACCTAAAAAATATCAGCGATCTCAAGTTAGGCATCCATGAGAAGATTGCATGATTCAAGTGTACCTTTCCCATTTTAGACATGTCCAAGAATATGCCTTCAACTGCCTCTTTCATCTAAAAAACAAGAGTAAATAGCAAATAGCAATTAGCATATAATATAAAAAGTCATATGTGGATATCTAAACTTCAGCAAATTCATAAGACCGATTCGATATGGGATTAAACATAACAAACAAAGTCTCCAATTTTATACATTTTATACTTATTTTTGATTGCTTAGTCTATAAGAAAATCAAGTATGCAGTAGAAGTTGTATAGTAATAAAATAAGGCTAACCAGAAATAAGCGGTAATTCATAACTTTTAATTCTTACTAAAAAGAAAATAATATCATCCTGGTATTTCAATTCAAATATCTACCAAAATAAAACAGAGGAAATTTCATTTCATACCGTCTCAGTTGTCAAAGTATCACATATGTTCTTGGGATTCCATAATCGGCTACCCCTTCGTCGAGCAATATCCTGACCCATTTCTTGTATCAAGTCATGCATCTCTAAGTTGTTTTGAACAATGACTACAAGACACTTATCCTTCAGACGATTTATTCCCATGCTTGCAGCAAGACCACATCCATTTAGTATGTCTTCCACCCAATCTTTATCTTGTCCTTTGAAGAAACAAGCCACATCAAGAAATATGTCCTTCTCATTTTGTTCTAGTGTATCATAACTAACTTCTAAGATTTTCTGAATCTTAGAATCAGGGAATTGTTTTAGTTTGTCCAATACACTTTCCCATTCCTTTGGAGACCTTTTGCATACATGGGAACCCAGAACTTTAAGAGCTAATGGAACACCTTTAGCATAATTCAATACCCTTTCTGACAACTGTATAAAATCTTTTGGAGGATGCTTTTGCTTGAAGGCTTTCATACTCAATAATTTAAGAGCATCACGGTATTGTAAGCCCTCGACCCTATATGTTATGTCAACTCCATTGTCAAGTACTTCTTTGTCTCTACTAGTCATAATAACTCTACTTCTAGGACCAAACCAATCAATTATATTGTCCAGCTTAAAGCCTCGAATTGATCTAATCATAACATTCATCAAGAACAATGGAGAACTTTTTTTCGGACTAAGCATATCCAACAATAGTGAAGTACTGGTAACACATTTCCAGATTCAAATTTTCATTTTGTATTTGTAGAAGTTTGGAAAAAAGACATTTTCGCAAGTGAAATAGTCCATCTTTTTCTGATTTTTCCCTGATATTGCTGAGAAAGCAACAATCATCAAATTTATCAAATATTCGACTGAGAAGAACTTCAGCAATGGTTGTCTTTCCTATACCTCCCATTCCCCAAATTCCAATAAAGCGAACATCTTCTGATCCAATAGATAACAATGACAAAAGATTATTGATGTGTAAGTCAATCCCAGGCAAGTTACTGCAAACACTATAATATGCAGGATACAATTTCTTCAAGATCCGGTTAACGATTCCCTCACTTAATTCTGATTCATACCTAGCAAATATGATAAAGAAATTGAATAATTTGTGTACATTTATTCAATTAGAAAATGATGTATATTGTTTTTATGAAAGGTGTTACCTGTAATTGTTCGAATCCCATCCAGATAGATTGGCTGCTTTCGTCAAAGCAGTGATCCACCTATCAATCTTCTCTGCATCCTCCTGAAATTGTTCTTTAACTTTTCGAAATCCGTCTCCAAAATTTCCAGTCTGGTTTCTAACATCAGAAGGGTCTACACGGTAGAAAATTGGTAAAACCTTCTGTCCAATTGACTTCATGCACTCCATTATCTTGACTAGTTCATCCAAACACCATTGAGAGGAGGCATAATTTTTGGAGAAAATGATGACTGACATCTTCGATTCTTCAATAGCTTTCAAAAGATTTGGAGATATCTCTTCTCCTGTCTCAAGACCAGTATAATCAATAAATGTTGTGATATGCTTTCGCCTTAAAGCAGCATAAAGATGGCTAGTAAAATTCAAGCGGGTATCAACACCTCTAAAACTGAGGAACACATCATAGTTTGTTTTAGGAGGGACAGTGGAAGATGATATTGAAGACATTTTTTATCAATATAACAGTGGAAGATGATATTGAAGACATTTTTTATCAATATAACTTCCTCTATTTGTTCGCTAGAAATGACAAGCGCCGGTCAAAGAGATGACACTAAATTTGAAGAATTGCGACAAGGCCAAGGATGAGGAAGAATGTTAAAACGACTAAGAGCTTTATATGTGTCAATATAGCCTCATAGATTATCCTTTTCCATGCTTTCTGGGATGCTTCAATGAAATTACAGAAGTGCGGTGCTTTCCACAAAGAAATTACAATGAACATCACTTTGCTACGTAAAGGTGAGGCCCAATTGCACTTTCACTCGTTAGATGAAATTTATTTATATTTTCATTCCATCACTTCTAATGATGCTTTGTGAAGCAAAATTCAAAATATGTTCCTTTCTAATTTAGTATTCAGTAATAATTGAATTAGTGGAACTCTTTGTCAACAGGCAGAGAGCATAGTTATGACTTAAAAAGAAAAGTTGAAGGCCAAATGCACTGAAACTGGAAGCCTGCATGCTTTTGTTTTTGTTTATTGCGCATAAAACTTTAATTTTGAATTCTAGCAATAAAGTATTTGACACACGCTCAAAATCACCACACATAGCCATTTGCTTGTGAAGCTGAGGTGACTGTACCAAACATGCAGGTTGTCCTTTGTAGTCCAGCTTAAATACTGCAGAACCGCCTTCACTAGAGCCAGCAGTCAACTTTGGGGTGTGTATTTCACGAAAGTCTTCTGATTTTAAAAATGTCCTAAATATCTGCACATTGATACAACTTGTTTCAGAAGGATGATTAGCAAGTAGAAATGCCAATTATTGACAATTAAAAAAAAAAAAAAAAAAAAAATTCAACAAAAAGAAATTCAACAAATAGAAAAGGAATTTGAAGTGTTAGAGAGAGAGAGAAAGGGATAGGTCAGGAGTAGAAGGAGAAGGCAATTGGAGTTTATGCCTGACACGCCTCTACACTGCTCTAGCATATTCCTTACCAACAATTTTCTTTTCTCATTCCCTCTAGCATATTTAGTATCATGCAATTTCTTTTTTTTTTTTTTTAATAGCCAATTAAAATAGGGATATTTAGTATTATTAAATTAAATCATAATTATTTTTTTATTTATTCCGGTGTTTTTCTATTTATTTGTACTTATACTCTAAGTTTTAATTTTTTAATTGTACAATGTATGGTTATTCATATATAATTGTTTAAATATTAATAATTTATTATCATAATAAAATATTTAGTCTTTAAAATTTTTAATTGAGTTAAGATATATAGAGTTCCGATATTAATCCTTGTAATCCTTAAAATTTTTGCTATCAGGATTCCTATTACGAGCTATAAAATAAATATTCTTATTTAACTAGTTCTCTGCCTGTCTCGGAAATAAAATTAAAAATGCTTCAATGGATGTACCAGCAACTCAAAGGATTTTTTTAGTGTGAAGTTTCCGTTTGGGACTGGGAGAAGAATGAGACTTCTCGGTTTCCCTCAATTGCAATCTCACGATGGTCCAGGGGTGTTTTGGTCTTTTTAATTTTAACATTCAAACAGAGTGATTTTTTAACAAAACGGTGGCTAACATGAAAGATGAGTTAAGTATTATATTAAACCTCGGAAACTACTTAAATAATTATGATAAACTGAAAGAATAAGGAATTATTTTTCCAATAATTAATTAACATTATTGAGGTCAGGGCACAATAAGAGCGTTTCTAGAGGGACAAATTATATATATATATATATATTATATTAAAACAAAATCCCAAAAATCCACTGTTCATAGAATAGTGTTATACCATTAACAATTTGTTTTTACAATTGCCATTTACCCCTTCTCTTTGTATCGGTCAGTGACAGACAAAACCGACTACACATATCTCTAAATGCCAGTGAACCACAATCTCTGGGCCTTTCCTTGCCGACTTCAACCTTCTCTTCTTTTCGTATTCTGTGAAACTGCTTCTAGTATATTCTCCTTTTGGTAATGTTCAGTTTTTATTGCATAATCTTCTTTTAATTTGTATTGTTTCTTTTTTCTTCTGTAAGAAAACTTAAAAATACTGGCAGAAATTTCGGGTGTTTTCCTTCTTTTCACAATGAAATGAAAGTTATAGAAATCAAATTTTTTTTTTTTCTTGCTTTGCATGAAACTATCTCTAGCATTCTTGCTAGAATTTATATTTAAATTAATCTGCATATCCTCCAAATATCCTCAATATGTTCATATTCATTGATTCTGAGTTAATTAGATTCTTTGAATACTTATATTTAATTTTTCTTTGCTTTATCTCGATACTCACACTAACAAAGCTTAGACCTAAATTTTTTATGCAAAGCAACTTGCACTTCAATATATGGAAGACTTAGATCGCTGCAAAGTTAAGAAGAAGGAGCACGGGCATGTCATTTTCAACACACCTGTGTCATACCAAGCACACCCGTGCCGTTGCCCTTATTATGGATGTGCTCAGTTACGACTTTGTGTTTTTTTTAGGGTTTTTTATGTTTTGACTTAACTCTATAAATAGGTTATTTTGTATTAAGATCATGAGTATTATTGTATTGATCGTTATTCATATCAATAAACTTCTTTGAGAGTTTAGTCCTCAATTTTATTTGTCAGATCAAACGTCATTGATCAAAACTTTTGACAGAGTATAATCGTTACTTTCCATTCACGTAACTGTTCTGCGTCAATTTTAGTATTCAGGGTTTTAATTATCTAAATTTTTTGTTATGGTTTGAAATTATAACTGTATGTTTGTTTGGTACATTTCTATTTGAGGATTTGATATTTGTAGTGAAAGTCTGTTTGTTTGGCTATTGAAGATTTTTTCCTTGAGCTTTTTATGATTGGAGATAATTAGATTTGTTATTTCTTCTAATTGGGTAGTTTGGCAACAAGTTATACAAAGTTTACACAAATCATGCCTAGAGATTTCAATTACTGAGCTCAGTAGTCTCATTCTTTCATGGAATCATGAATAATAAAAGGAATAATTACTTTGTTTGTTTACTTTGGATAGATTCCTGGCATTTCACATAAAAGAAGAAGAAGAAACAAAAAGCTATTCAGATTTTATAATTGAACAAAATAAAAAAAGATGAAACATGTTACTTGAGCTGCAGAAATTAGGAGTAGCAGCAGTTTCATGCCTCCCCAAAAACAAAACAATAAGTGCTGATGTAAAAGAAAACAAAATTGAAAAAGATGAAATTTTTATGCTTTAAATAATGAAAAATAAGGTCCTTGAAAATATGGGTTGCTGCATCTTTTGCTTTCTCTTGTATATTTCTTTACTATACACTATCTATGCTAACTCTAGAGTTGGCAGTGTTTATGTCATTCATGTTGTCAGTGTTGTTGAGATATTTAAGAAGCAAGGTACATTCTTTGTTTCTTTGATTATTACAATCCAGGTATTCTCTTAAGAGCAAACCAGCTATTAATAGCATTGAGATATTTTCTCTCTTTCTCTAAAACGTATTTGGTTTCTAAGAAACTGGAGAAAAGTGAAAGAAAGTTTTTTTTGACATTGGAGTTCTTTGTTTTTGTTGCGGAATTTAGCGTAGTAATGGATAAATATTTAATTTCGGTAGTTGATGATAAAATGAGAAGTAAAATAATAAATGGAAGAGATACAAGATTTACGTGGAAACCCTCCAATGTATAGAGGGAAAAAACCACGGGGCGAGAGATAGGAGTAAATGCACTATGAAAAATATGGAGAGTTCAGCAAATATTTTACACCCAGCACAAAAATACACTTCAATAAACACCTCACTGACTCAGATGAATTATGGCAAGATGTTGTATATAGTATGATATGGCAAGAGTGTGTATATATATGAAAAGGTGGTATATGAAGAGAGTGGATAGTTTAGAGAAATTCTCTTGGAGGATTTCTCTCTTAGTTGGATGATATGAATTTGCTCCAAGCAAAATTGCCTTATATAGAGGTGTATCACCATGTGAACAAACTCCAAGTCTTCCTTCCATTGTTGAAAATGTGTCATCCTAGTCCAAGTTACCTCACCAACATAGCCAACCAATATTGAATTTCATTAGCCACCCAAAGACTAGTGCAAACCATGAAAAAAATGTGGCCAACCAATATGGACTTAAAGTGTGAATCTTAGAATTCACCCAAAGACTAGAATAAATCATGAAAAACATGTGGCCAACCAATATGGACTTGAAGTGTTAATCTTAGAATTCTAAGGCAATTTTAACAATCTCCACCTTGACTTGAATTCTAAGATGATCTCCTTACAAAATGATGTGCATATTCCTTTCTCGCCATGCAAAGGGCTTTAGAATTGGTGAACACCGATCAAGTCCAAAGGCCAGCTTGAACTTGAGATTAACGGTTTCGTGAGCATATCCGCAGATTATGAGTTTAGCATTATATATGACTTGCCCATCTGCCACAACATCCCGAATAAAAAATACTGCCTCACGGATCAATTGTTTGTCCTTTCGATGATACATCTGATTTTTGGTTTAAGATGAATTAGCACTTTGATTATTCACAAGAATTTACGGTAATCAACATCTCTGGGTTAAACCAAGATCGGAGTAAACCAAAGCCTCTTACCAGATTGGCTTCTTTGACTCCTTCAGTGAATTTGCCAATAGATTCTGCCTCCGTCGTTGACAGTGCCGTTGACAGTGCCACAATGGACTGTAGGCTAGCTTTCCAGCTAATGGCAGAATTGCATAAAGTAAATACATAGCCCGATAAAGACCTTCTCTTATCAAGATCACCTGCATAATCAGAGTCAACATATCCAACAACAATATTCGGTGTCACCTTATTCTTATCAAAAATCAATCCAGTATCGGCAGAACCTTTCAAATAGCGGAATATGCATTTAACTGCTCGCCAATGTTCTTTACCTGGATAGCTCATATATCGGCTCACAACACTAACTGCCTGTGCAAGATCAGGTCTAGTGCATACCATAGAATACATAAGACTACCAACTGCAGTAGAATAGGGCACATGTGACAATTGCTCTTTCTCTTCATTGGACTGAGGGCAAAAATCAGATGATAATTTAAAATGAGATGCAAGAGGAGTACTCACAGGTTTTGAGTTAGTCATGCTGAATCTCTTAAGAACCTTTTCAATGTAATTTCTTTGAGATAAATACAATTTTCCAGCTGATCTGTCTCTATGAATCTCCATACCAAGAATTTTCTTTGCAGCACCAAGATCTTTCATCTCAAATTCACTACTCAACTGATCTTTCAATTCTTTGATTAGTGACTTATCAAAGCAGCAATTAGCATGTCATCAACATATATATCAAAGCAGCAATTAGCATGTCATCAACATATAACAATAAGTAGACAAAAGATCCATCTGAAAACTTCTTATGATAAACACAATTATCATACTGACTATGACAATACCCATGCTAAACCATAAAGGAATCAAACTTTTTGTACCATTGTCTTGGGGACTGTTTTAGTCCATAAAGAGACTTCTTCAGGTGACAAACGTAGTCTTCTTTTCCAGGAATAACAAATCCTTCTGGTTGTTGCATATAAATCTGCTCCTCGAGCTCTCCATGTAAGAAAGCAGTCTTGAAATCAAGTTGTTCTAATTCAAGATCCTCCAAGACAACAAGGGCAAGAAGTACACGTATAGAAGTGTAACAGGAGGAAAACACTTCATTAAAGTCTACACACATTTTGAGTGTAGCCTTTAGCAACTAAACTTACTTTATATCTTGCATCTTCAAACTCTAGGGTTTGCCTCTTTCTTCTTATAAACCCATTTACAAGCCTACAACTACTTTGACCTTTTGGCAATTTCACCAACTGCCAAGTTATCATTCTTTTGCAGAGATCAACCTTAAACATGATTTCATAATTTATTTGAATGAAAAACTTTTACGTTATAATTCTGGAAATCTTATTTTTTTTTCATGGCTATGCAGAGTCTAGATGTGGATATCATGGCTATGCAAAGCATAAGCAACCAAATTCCCTTCATTATATCTTTCAGGCCATTTGATTTCTCTCCTGGGTCTATCTCTGGCAATAGAATAGTCTTCACGATGATCTTGTTTAGTGGAATCATGAACCTCCGATGTGATCGGAGATGAGGAAATATTCTCCTTGCTAGAAGTTGGTATTTCAAACTCAAGCTCCACCTTCTCGTCGGTGTTCTTCGAATCACCTGTGTCAGAAGAGGAAGAACCGACAGTTTCTTTTCCAAGGAGAATTAGCACATCTTCATTGAAAGTAACATCCATACTGATAATTAGTAACATCCCTACTGATAATTACTTTCTTAAGTTGAGGACACCACAAGCGATATCCTTTCATACCAGATGCATAACCAATAAATATGCATTTTCGAGCTCTAGGCTCTAATTTTCCCTGATTTACATGTGCATATGCAGGACATCTACAAATTTTCAAATTCGAATAATCAACAGGATTACCTGACCAAACTTCCTCTAGAATCTTGAAGTCGAGTGATGTGTGTGGGGAACGAATCACCAAATAACATGCGGTAGATGCAGCTTCGGCCCAAAATTCTTTAGGTAAGGCAGCATTAGAGAGCATGCAACGAACTCTCTCCATCAATGTCCTGTTCATCCGTTCTGCAACTCCATTTTGTTGAGGTGTACCAACAACTGTGCGGTGTCTCACAATTCCTTCATTTTCACAGAACGCGTTGAAATCACCTCCACAAAATTCTAGACCATTATTGGTCCTGAGTCGCTTGACCTTCTTCCCTGTCTGATTTTCCATCAAAATCTTCCACTTCTTAAAAGTGGAAAAAACTTCATCTTTGTGCTTTAAAAAAATAAGCCCAGACTTTACGAGAAAAATCATCAATAATGGTCAGCATGTAACGATGTCCTCCTTTTGAAGGGACACGTGAGGGTCCCTAAAGATCTGAATGAATATAGTCAAGAGTACCTTTGGTTCTATGAATTTCGGTACCGAAACTTAATCTTTTCTGCTTACCGAGAATGCAATGTTCACAGAACTCCAACCTACCGGTATTCTAACCACACAAAAGACCTTTCTTGCTCAGGATGGTCATTCCTTTTTCACTTATATGGCCAAGACGCATATGCCATAATTTTGTGACATCTAAATCTGACATAGATGAGGATACAGCTACGGAACTTGTAACAGTAGATCCTTGCAACATGTACAAGCTCCCAGATCTATTAGCTTTCATTAAAATAAGAGCACCTTTAGAGACCTTTGGAACTCCACCTTCAGCTGCATATTTATACCCAAGGGACTCCAGGGTGCCAGCTGCATATTTATACCAAGGGACTCCAGGTGCCAAGAGAGATAAGGTTCCGTTTCAATCATGAACATGTCTAAACACTGTTTTAAAGTTCAATCATGCCATTCAGCCATTTTAATTCTAATTGTTCCTTTTCCAACGGCCTTACACTGAGCATTATTCCCCATTAAGACAATACCACAATCAACAGATTCATAAGTGGTAAACCAGTCTTTATGAGGACACATGTGATAAGAACAACCAGAATCTAGAATCCACTCTATTTTAGATCTAGTTCCAAAATCAGTAACAGACAACACAGACAAAACTTCACCTTCAGACTCTTCTTGAGCAATACTTGCTTCAGCTGAATTTTCTGAATTCTTCTGATTATTGTTTTCGCCCTTTTGCTGCTTATTTTTCAACTTAAAGCATTCTGAAATTACATGTCCCTTTTTCTTGCAATAGCGACAAAAATTCTTATTATATTGGCCTCTAGACTTTGATATAGATTTACTTCTACTGCTACTACCGTGATCCATAGTTCTCCACCTAACAATTAACCCTTCAGCTTCATCCTTTGAATTATTCTCATAGTCATATTTTTCTTTTGACAAGAGATTTTGTTTGACATCATCAAAGGTTAGGGTCTCATTACTACTGTATAACATAATATCTTTAAAGTTGCGGTATGACCGGGGGAGTGAGCAAACTAACAAAACAGCTTTATCTTCATCATTGATTTCAACATCCAAATTTTCCAAATCAACTATGATGGAATTAAACTCATCAAGGTGAGTTTGAATGGGTGTACCTTCGACCATCTCGACCCATCTTAATGGTTATAGAGGCCGCTCCTTGAGATGAAGCTTGTTGGCAAAAGACTCTTCGTTCATACTACGAATGATCATATACAATGACTCCAACTTAAGCCACAAACTTGCAGCTGTATCCTCCTTGATAACCTCTCGCAGAACTTCTTTGGATAAACAAAGTTGGATTACTGACAAGGCTTTTTCATCCAACTCTTCCCAATCTTCATCCGACATGGTGTTCGGCATTTTTGTCTGTCCTGTAAGGGCCTTTTTTAACCGATGCTGGGTGAGAACGGCCATCATCTGAACTCACCAAATGCCAAAATTAATTTTTCCATCAAACTTCTCAACATCAAATTTCATGACAGAAGCCATGTTGTGAAACCCAAATAAATATTACAATGCTCTAATACCAATTTGTTGCGGAATTTAGCATGGTAATGGATAAATATTTAGTTTCGGTAGTTGATGATAAAATGAGAAGTAAAATAATAAATAGAAGAGACACAAGATTTACGTGGAAACCCTAAACCCTCCAATGAGAGGAAAAAACCACGGGGCGAGAGATAAGTAAATCCACTTATGAAAAAGATGGAGATGACAAATGATTTTTTACCACCCACACCAAAAAAATACACTCCAGATAACACCTCACTACACCTCAATGAATATGGCAAGAGTGTGTATATATATGCAAAAAGATGGTATATGAAGAGAGTGGATAGTTTTAGAGAAATCTCTTGGAGGATTTCTCTCTTAGTGGATGCTATGAATTGCTCAAGCCAAGATTGCCTTATATTAGAGACGGTGTATCACCATGTGAACAAACTCCAAGTCTTTCTTTCATTGTTAAAAATGTGTCAGCCTAGTCCAAGTTAGCTCACCAAATAAACCCAAAACCAAATATTGAATTTCATTTAGCCACCCAAAGACTAGTATAAACCATGAAAAACATTTGTGGCCAACCAATAAGACTTGAAGTTGTTGAATCTTAGAATTCACCCCAAAGACTAGAATAAATCATGAAAAAACAAAATAATGGCCAACCAATTTGGACTTGAAGTAGTGAATTTAGATATCTAGCAATTTACAGTTTTTTTGTTGGATCTTTGGTTGCCAAAGGTATATAGCACTGACAGTGAGTTCCACTGAAGTGATTTTAATATGCAAAATTTGTTTTGATTTTGTGAAAGTTATGGTTCAAAATAATAAATATTTTAAATTTGATTTTCATTATTCTTTGATTTCCTGGCAATTTCTCATCAAATCAAAATTCATATTCTTTTGATTTCCTGCATTTTCTTATCAATCAAATGGGTATTCCTTCAACTTTTTTTGTTCTATAATGTCCATCAATTTTTTTTTTTTTTATAATCTTTAGCTAAAAATTTAGATTTCTAAAGAATCAATGATTCTCTCATTGTTACCTTCCTCTCCTCTCTGTCCCTCCCTCTGCAATTATTTCTTTTTGGGTAGTTATTGAAGAGATAAAGAAGGCAACTAAAATATGTGTTTTCAATACAGTCAAATAGAACTGAAATGCTAATGACAGCTCCCATTATTTATTTTGTTCTTCTGCTTTTTTTTTTAAATCTGATATTTTTTGTTTGTACATAGTTGAAGACATCAAGATCACTCATGACCTTAAACATGATTTCATAATTTATTTGAATGAAAAACTTTTACGTTATAATTCTGGAAATCTTATTTTTTTTCATGGCTATGCAGAGTCTAGATGTGGATATCATAGACTGTGTTCACATGACTCATCAACTAGCTTTTGACTTTTGATCATGCTTTCCTTGACCACAAGATTCACGTCCATCTCCTCCTATATATTTCTACTTTTAGCTATTTTAAGTGATTTTCTTTGTTGTTATCAATTTTTTTATGGATAAGCTTATCAAACTGCATCAGCACTCTTAAGCAAATTATAATACTTGCTCAGCACTAATTTCTTTGAATTTCTATCCATTCTATGTATTTCTTCAATGATAAAACTAAAATAAATGGAAAAAATTGTGACTAAGTAGTTTAAATTATTTTTTTATAGTTAGAATACCAAAAGCTTTTTCTTTGAAAGGAAAAACTTCAAAATGTATAAAAATCTAAAGGTATAAAAATGAGTCTTTTGTACAAATTTAGTAATTTTTATAATAAGAAATAGTGAAACAAAAAAATCTATCAAATGAATATTTTTTTTTCCGTGAAAAAATATATAAAAATTTGAATACACAATAAATAGTAATTATATCAATAAAATTAGTCACTATATCGATAAAATTAATTTTAATCCGCAGCAAAGCGTGGCTAAGTTTGCTTGTTCAACACTAATTTGCATGTTATCCTTATCGTTATAATTTTTAATTATTATTTAGTTTATATTTTATTATTATATATTCTATAAAACTCCTATTTACAATAATTATTATATATTCGTACTACTGACAGCAGTTACAATAATATTAAGCGCAGTTACAATAATATTAAGCTTATTAAAAAG
Source organism: Jatropha curcas (assembly GCF_014843425.1). The sequence goes on along the minus strand of NW_023591244.1, from coordinate 1,628,289 downwards.
CAGTATAGTCCATTATCAAATCCATTGATGGGTATTACAGCCCACAAGGAAAAAAAATATAAATTATACTTAAATCATTGCATATTGAACGCATCACCCTACACTCCTTAATTGGGTTTTGGGACTTACTGGGTTCCTGTTCTTTTAAAGGTCTTTATGTCTAAAGTTTTGTACTTTTACTGTTAATTTGAATGGAAAAAAAAAAAACGGAAAAATACACTTTATGCTATTTATTATACTTCTTTATGTAAAAATTATTTTTTAATAATATAAATAATTAATTTATATTATCTATATTATTAAAAAAACTAAAATTATTATGTTAATTAAATGAATTATAAAAAGTAGGATAAAGGCATATTGTGTTCTTTTTAATAGACATTTAAATAGCAAGGAACAGAAGTATACGATTTTATAAATAATAAATAGTTTATATAATATATTAATATATAGTTTTTAGAGATAATATTTTTATAAATAATATATTCTCTTTGTTTTATTTTAAGTGTCATTCAAGAGCCTTAAACAAAGTCACTTAAAAATATTTTTTTAATCTAATTTATTTATCATTTGAAAAAATTATAATATTACATCTGTTCCATAATACTTGTCACATTTGAGAATTAATATTAGAATGATTATTCATTTCCTTCTCACTTGAATTTCAAGATAACCATTCAAAATTTTAGTGAAAGACTGGATTTGTTACCTTACGCGAAAAAATTCTTAAAAAAACTAAATAAATTATAAAATATAACATAATATTTTATTAGAAGATTAAAAAATACAAAAAATTAAAACTAATTAGAGTTCACATAAGCCGCCACTAATTTGGTGAAAAAGACTAACCTAATTGGAGACTGATGATGTCACAACTCCATAGGATTTATTTTTTGTTTGTTTAATTTAATGTAGTGTAAGAGAAGAAATAATTGGAGCCCTAAGATTGGATTTGCAAGCAAAGCAAAAGTACAAAACAAGTGGCTGAAAAAGTCCCAAAAGGGAAAGCTAGAGAACCTTAAATTAGTGATTTATTTCTCATTCACTAATTACTAATTACTAGAAGTAATAATAATTTAATAAGGCAGATAGTTACGTAGTTGGAAAAACCATATGCAGGGTGGTGGGTTTGGGGTCCTTTTGAAAGGCCCATTTCTAACTCAAATATTTATCACATCTGTAGTTTTAACGAGTAATAAAATTTTTTTCTATGTTAACCTTTTGTATATGATCAATAATTATTAATTTAATTTAATGATTTTCTTAGAGAATTAATATTAGATGAAGGGTAATATAGTTAATTTACTCAAAAAGATATTTTCTTAGAGAATTAATATTAGATGAAGGGTAATATAGTTAATTTACTCAAAAATTAATTGTAATTTAGACAAAATAGTTTTCTTAAGAGACAATGAAAATTTAAATGTGATAAGTAATCTCGTTATTAATCAAAGTTAAATTTGAAAACTGTTTTATTCTTCAATATCTGTACGTGTTAACAATTCTTGTAAATCATTGAATCGTTTCTTTTCCCTTTTTTGAAACTACTCATTTTATCTCAAATTATAAGTCGTTTTTGGCTTATTATTTTTTGTCAAAATATAATTGTTTTAATAAATATTATCACAAGTGACTATTTTTTTTAAAATAACTATTCACAAGTGAATGATGACTTATTTACAGTAAATGATGACTATTCACAAGTGGCTATTGGTTTAAGATAAAAGATAATTTGATCAAATTATAAAAGATAATTTGATCAAATTACTCTTGGTTTATTATAATTTAGAAGAGTTAATTGTTTTCTTAATTCTTGTACAAAAACTTTAAATGACTTATATTTTGGGATAGAGGGAATATTAGTATTACCTCTTGTTTTTCTGTTTGGAATAAAAAAAATATATAGATTTCAATTTTAGCAATTCAGTTTTATGAAATTGAATATAATTACACCAAATTTCACAAAAATAGGTGAAATTTGCGAATGAATTTCACAAAACCAAACAATCCAATTTTTATGAGAAAACTACCCTTCTTCTTTTGCAAAGTCAATTTTTTAATTTTTATTTATTTAACTTATTTATTGTATCAAATTTGACTAAAACTATTTAAAAAATTTATATTTTTCAGAAAAATATTTTCTTATTATTTCTTTTAATTGTATTTTTTATTTTAATATTTTTTTACTAAACTAAGGAGAGAGATTAACGTTAATATATATTTATCATTAAATAAATGCAAATATTTATTAATATTATTTTATTTTATTATTATTTTCATAAAAAAATAATAAAAAATTATATAGCATAAACAATAATAGTAATTGGTATTTATTATTTATTTTTGTGAAATTATAATTTCAAAAGATATTCCAGAAAATAAAATTAAAGGAATTTTCAATTATGATTTATTCTCTACATGAATTTTTTTAAATTAAAAATTCTCATTAAAATCTATCCAAATTAAATATTTATTAAAATTGGTATTATTATCTTTGTTTCATTTTAGTTTATAAGTATTAAAATAAAAAAGATAGATAAGAAAACAACTTTTAAATTTAAAAAGGTGCAATTAACCTTTTTATTAATTTTTTTAATAATTAATATTTATTTATTTGAGATACTAATGTATAAATATTAAATTAGTAACTAACGTAGAGTTAATCTGAGTAAAAGATACTCAGATTTTTTAGGTAAGAGGTCAAGTTCTTACTCACTCGAAATGCTTCCCCTTTTAAATCTAACACAATACAAGCAGAATTAGGTTTAGCCCAACGAGTTAGGGGCATATGAGTAAAACAAAAAAAGTGTATAAATTTGGTCATTCAATAATTAATTAAATTATTATTTATAGCTGAGAGGATGGGAATTAATGGATAATAGACAAAGACAACAATGGGGGAAAGAGACTGCTTACCTATTTATTAGTACAACTTGATAAGAGTTGAGATAAGAGTTTGATTTTAATAAGCTCCTCACGTTAAACACTTTTTACGCAACACGACATTCACTGCTAGAATAACTGCTCAGAATAACAATCTTTTCATCATCGGTTCATCGTGATTATATTTCCTTTGATCCCTTCTGTTAACCGGCTCCTTGTTAACTCACAATATATTTACTTGGCTATTAATTAATTAATTCATGAGCCTCCATATTTTAAAGCAATTAATTAAATTAAACCCAATAAAATCATAAAATCACAAGTCGAACTACTAATTCAAAAATAATTTAAAATATGGTGTAAAATACGACTTATATTTATTTACTAAAACTCATTTAATTTTGCTTCAATTATATTTTTTTATCAGGCAAAATTAAATTTATTTGATTATAATGAAAAGAATTTTATAATTATAATTACAATTTATCATGAAATTTATTTTAATAATTTTTATTAATTTTTTATATATATAATTATTAAATATTTTTATAGATTTAATTAAATCACGGCTAGATCTTGAACCTCTACTTTAAAGGTATTGATGATCGGGCGTACATGAAGACCCTTTAAAGTAACGTGATATTGTGCAAATGTGAAAGGGCAATAATTTGGTAAGAAATGAACCATATTATTATCTCATCCAAATTGAAAATTGATGTTCGACAAACGTGGCACGACCACGTGTGTGTATATATAAAAGAAGAGTACTTTTTTTTATATAAAAGCTAAGTGTGAATAGCACAATTTGTCACTTGACAGTATTTTATATTATAGAACGACAAATATTAGAATTCTAAATTAATATGTTGGACCGATTTTTTTTTTTTAATTAAGTTGATTAATAATTGATCAATCTGCACTCTAGTATTAACTTCCTTCCATTTCAATTTATTTATCGTAGTTTTCATTAAAAAAAAATCTCTCTTTAATGGAGAATAATTTTAGAGTATGGCAAAGACGGATGACTTACCAAGACTATCGAAATATATTTTTAATTGTAACGAGAGTATTTCTAATCATTCATTAATAAAAAAAGACACAAAAATAAATTTAAAAAAACACTTCATTTTTCCTTGGTAATAAAGAAAACTTTTGGTTGATTAATTTGGTGTATGGAGTAGTTTCATATATTAGAAAAATTTTACATGGACACGAGATACGAGAAATACAATAATTTAAAAAAAAAAAAGGCATCCACACACTTAAGACATATTACATAAATAAGTAAAAAAATAAATAATTATTTATAATCAATCATAAATATAAAATATAAAATACTTAATTTCTAATTTCAATACAATTAATTAAATTCTTAAAATTATTATCACTATTAAAAAATACGATAATAGTGTACGCACATATTTTGATGCAAGTCATACTATGCATGACTTTTGCTATTGTATATTTTGATAAAAAGCTTCGCAATATATTTAAGAAGTCGCATCTTAACATTAACTTTTTCATCATATCTGAATAGGATACAATTTAATAATGCATTTTACAGTCATTTTATTATATAATTTTATTATTTTTATTAATAATGCATTTTACAGTCATTTTATTATATAATTTTATTATTTTTAAATAATATTATAAAATATTATTCGATCCTTTAATAGTACTCTACATATCACACGAATTTTAACACCAGCATAATATATACATTTATCACTTTCCTTGCATTTTTTATTTTCCATCTTCGCAGACGACGAGAATTAAAAAGCTGTACTACTAAAATGGATTGTGGTTCTGCCACCGGCTAGCATTAATTGTTGTAGCGGTAAATAGTAAACGAGTAAATAGTAAACGATAATTAAAATAAGGGGAAATCATATTTCTATCCATATGTTTTTGACGTAATTAACTATTAATAGCATATAAAATATTGGCTAAAATAGCTATTAAAGGACTATTTCTATTTATAAGAAGGACGATTTAGGCATTTTTACTCTACATTTTTAGAAAATCAAATGTGTTTCAATAATTTTTTTAATTTTATGAAATGGGAAAAGTTGCTAATGCCTCCATTCTTAAATATTTGTCGCATCTGAAAAAGTATTGTGTTCTAAAATACTTGTTATATTTATAATTTTAAGGAGTAATAAACTTTTCTTTTGTATTTACCCTTTATATATGACCAATAATTATTATTTCAATTCTTCGACAATTTAGAGTTTGAATATATTAAATTAAATAGAATATAGTCAATTTATATAATGATTTATTATAATATAAACAAATCCACTTTTTTTTTTCAGAGGTACTATTAAAGTGGAACGGAGGAGTAATTGGAAAATAATTTTAATTTGACGGAAATTATATTAGATTTGACGGAAATTAATCAACTTTTTTTTTTCAGAGGTACTATTAAAGTGGAACGGAGGAGTAATTGGAAAATAATTTTAATTTGACGGAAATTATAAAAAAAAAGTACCTCTTATTGTTTGAATTATAATTATAATATTACTTCTACCAATAATTTCAAACAAATGGGAGTAAAAAATTAAAGTAGGACCATGTAATAATTAATAAATGATATTAATTACCTAAAAACACAAGTAAGGGACAATCCAATCAATGAGTGATTGTGAGGAGGGAGTGGGTACCTTCTTTTTGACTTTTGCGGAGAAGGACCAAACACGAAATATCAAATCATCCCGTGCACATAAGAGTATAAACGATTTAAGTTATCTCGTGAGCTGTTCGAACTTATTCATGAGCTGTTCGAGTCTATTCATTTAGTAATTGAGTCGAACTCGAGCCTTTAAGCGAGTTCAAACTTAAAAGTTTTCAAATTAAATTCAAGTCTAAAGTTGAGTTTGAACCGAGTTTGAGTGGAACTCGATCCGAGCTTAAGCTTTCATCGAGCCAAGCCTGATCCTAAATTTTTAGGTTTATTGAGTTTTGAGTCAAACTAAATTCTATTGAACTGAATTTTGAGCTTGGCAGGTTCGAATTTGGCCAGTTCGAGCTCAACTCGGGTCATTTACATCTCTGTCCAAATGAGTATTCAATGAGTTCACATTTGGATTAGTGGAAAATATGGAGGAAAAAAAACAAAAAAAGTTTTTTTCTTTGTTTGTATTGAAATGAAAATAACATGAGGGGAAAATAAATGTTGTGTTCACATATTCTCTCCAATATTAGAAGGAAAGTTGATGAAAAATAATTAAAATTAAAATTTTATCTATATTATTGTACTTTCATAAATAGAAAGTAAAAATCTCATTGTTCATAAAATTATTTTCTTTTTCGGTAAGAGGAAAAATACTTTTATATTTTCCCGCTTTCCTCTCTAAATTTATTTCCTCTCCTTCTAAAAAATCACGTAAAAGATGAAATTCAGTCTGATTATTAAAATTTTAGAGTAATGCGATCAATAGGTTTGAAGCTGTACACTCTATACTAATAATTATGATAAATATATCAACGGGTTGTGGCTGAGTTGTCAATGCAGGCTGGACACGTGGAAAAAATTTTTGAGTTCGATTCTCACTAAAAGCATTTGCAGGGAAGAGCGAATAATCTTAACTGTGATCAACTCTCGAGCTGGATTAGGCGGTTTGTGGTAATAGATTCCGGATACCGATGGTTTACAAAAAAAAAAAAAAATTATGCTAAATAAGTATTTTTATCCTTTATATATGGACTGCCAAGAACTTTGTAAATATGCTGAAAGTGTAATTTGTGTTAAATAATTCAGCCTTTAGAGGTTGCCCAAAATGGGCCTTGTTAAAAAAAAAAAAAAAAGAAGAGAAAAAAAAAAATTAGAGACAGTCCTGTTTAGAGTTGAGCAAAATAACTAGTCGAATTGAACTGAAAATCAAACCAATATTGTCGGTTCTGTTTGGTTAACTTGCTCATGATAAATTTGATTGTGGGTTTACTTTGGTCCAAATTAAAGTTTCAAGGTAGTTTAATTTGTTTAAAAAATTCAACTGTTTAGATTTAAAACTGAACCGGCCTATCAAAAATCAAAAATAAATCAAACTCATCTGATTCAATTGAATTTAGTTTCTACAGTAATTTGATTTAAAACTGAACCGGCCTATCAAAAATCAAAAATAAATCAAACTCATCTGATTCAATTGAATTTAGTTTCTACAGTAATTTTAATTTAATTCAGTTTTATCCTGAAAATTCGATTTAAAATTATACACTTCAGTTTGATTAGATTTAAAGTCGATTCGGATCGTTTCTCACCCTTATTCCTATTTGAACTCATGAAGCCATTTGACTATTAAGTTACTTGTTCAATAATTCAAAATATATTTTATGTCAACTGGTTAGAGATTTTATTATTTAAAATTTTAATATAGTTATGAAAATAAAAGATTATCTGCATACATTAATAAATTAGAGTAATAGCCATTGGATCGAATGGCTAATAAAATATGATGTATAAAATAAGCTTATAAATGAAATATTAATCCGATGGCTCAGTTTACTAACTCCTCGGTGGTGACCATTGCTATGAGCTATTGATTTGGCTTTTCCTTCTCCAACAGTTAACCATTGTTAATAGTTTTTTTTCCATAATATTTGTCATATTTTAAATTTTATATTCTTTAAGAAAATTAATAAATTTGTTTAAGTCATAATAAATTATTGAGTAAATTGACTACATTACCCTTGATTTAATACTAATTCTCAAAAAAAACTATTAAAATGAAGTAATAATTTTCGGTCATATATAAAGGGTAAACATGGAAAAAGATATTTATTACTCTTTAAAATTATAAATGTGATAAATATTTTAGAATAAATTATTTTTTCAAATATAATAAGTACTATAAAATAGAGGTAGTAATTATATCGAATCTGATTGGTATTGATGGCCGCCAACAATAATGCTGTTCTCTATAGATCTACAACAAATTTGTTGAAAACAATTGTTGAATTTGAGTAATTAAATGAGATAAGGATTACAATCTCCATTTTTTATATTTGTCACATTTAATAAAATATTATATTTTAAAATATTTATCATATTTATGGTTTTAATGAGTAATATTTTTTTTAAGAGAAGTGAAATTTTATTATAATGAGCAATAAATTAAGAGTAATATAATCAATTTACTCAATAATTTATTATAATTTAGATAAATTTAATAATTTTTTAAGAGAAGTGAAATTTTAAATGTTGCAAGTATTTAAAAAGAGATGTAATTTGATTTAATTAAAGAGTATTTATTTTAATTTAAGTGATTTAATTACATTTTTAGTTACTTAAAATTTTAATGTTGTTGTAATTTGATTTAAGTTTAGTTCCTTAAACTTTTAATTTGATTTAATTAAAGAGTATCATGTAAAAATTTTAAACAACAAATAAAAGTGGATAGAGAGTATTAAATGATCCATATTGTTCTTTTATAATTAAATGACCCGTACTAATTGAAATTTAATTTTTTTAATATAATAATCAAGGCAATCAAAGCTATCAAATTAGCTAATAATAATAATAATAATCTTTTTTTTTTTATTTTAATATAATAATCAAGGCAATCAAAGCTATCAAATTAGCTAATAATAATAATATAATAATCAAGGCAATCAAAGCTATCAAATTAGCTAATAATAATAATAATAATCTTTTTTTTTTTATTTTAATAAATTCTTTAAATATTCATAAAGTGTTTTTATTTTAAAAGGAAAAAGTCATTTTCCTTTTGTTACTTCAACTTTTCTGTAATTTTCTTTTGATTTATAATATGGTCAAATGCATTAATATACCAATGTACTTTACGGAAAAACTGTGGCACCCTGAACTTTGCGAGTTACTTATTATACTCCTGAAGTTACAAATTTTGCTAATACTGTGTCCCTCTTTATACTAATAATAACATGTTTTTGGCATTTTTAGTATTTATGTGCAAGATATTCACTTAACATATGGTTAGTATAATATTTGGAACAATAATTTTTATATTTTTCAACTATCCTGATAAGTGTATAATTAAATTAATTTTAGAAGTTTGAGTATTCAATAAAATAATTTATGCAAGTTAAAATATTTAATTGATACAATTTTATAAATTAAAGTGTTTAATAAGTAAAAGTAAAATTTGAGGGTGCCACAAAATTTTTGACATGAATTTATCCGTTGAGCCTTTATAACATCCATACACTTTCTTTTTTCTTTTTATTCTTATTATTATTTGGAGACAGATTTTTGTCTCATTATGGAATAGAAATCCTATAGATGGGTGACAGGGATTCCTCCATTATCACCCATGGAGATAGCTTTTTGTCTCATTATGGAATAGAAGTCCTATAAATGGGTGATAGGTATTCCTCCATTACCACCCAAGTCATTAGCATTATCAAAGTCCACCCAAGTCATTAGCATTATCAAAGTGTTTGCTTGATGGTTTCAATGGCAATGGAGTTTCGCGTCCTTGCAACCTTAGCTTTACTCTCTGTAAGCATTATAGTAATCTGCTCTTTCTTCTACAGAAGATCGAAGCTTTACATTTAACCAGTTCAAGCTTCTTCTTCTTTTTTTCCTGCGTAATCAAAACTCTGACTAAAAGAAGTAACGAAAATTTTTATGGCAGGTGGTGGTAATTGGAACAGGTAATGCTGCTCTACCTGCTGAAATGTATTGGCATTCCAAGTTGCCAAACACTCCTATCCCACAAGATCTTCTGAGTCTTCTTCAGCACGGTTTGTTTCTCATCTCAATATTTCTCTAGAAACGTTATTCATTGCTTTTATTAGTAGAATTTCGAATATTTCTCTAGAAACGTTATTCATTGCTTTTATTAGTAGAATTTCGTGTGCATTGCAGCAATATTGGTTAAAATATTTTTCTGCAGATCAATATCTTTCCTTTTCCCCTCCATTAGAGAACAGATCAAATACAATGCTTTTATAGATAATATGCTATTTTTTAATATACAGTTTACACCGACTGATCCCTCAAGCAACATTCAGGCCCAAATAATATGCTTCTATAGAACTTGAATCTGGATTAGTCCACTGTACTGGATACTGATCATCTTTCTTTCCATTTTTAAAAAAAATTTAATAATTAGTAAATATTTTATTTTTTATTTCTTAATTTTTTATTTAAAGAACAACAATCCATATTTTATTTGATGGATCATCTCTTAGCATATCCGCTGTAAGTCATTTATGATTATGAGGCTAATACTTTATTTTCCAATTCAGCATCTGACTTTTTGACAAATTGGGTGATTGACTTTGAAAACATTTTAGCACCCGACTCACTGACAGAAGCAAGACACCTATCCTGAGCTTGATACTGGGACACTCCCTCTCCTCAATTTTACGAAAGAGATAAAAAATCCTCCTCAATTTTACGAAAAGGAGAATAAAAAAAAAAAAAAAAAAAACAAAACATAAAAAAGATGCATTTGGCATAGAAATATTTGAAAATAATGTAGTTTAACTTGGATATCTTTTTTACATACGTGGCTCTACTACATGATAATTTACATGTTATATGCTTTTGGGAGAACTATATATTAGTTTTTAGAACAAAAGACCCTTCATTATAATAATCTTTGTTTTTTTATTTTTGAACAATTATAGTAATCTTTGTTAACCAAAGCATAAGTTTTTAAAGAATTATCGTTCAATACCTGCGTATGTCTTAACAATTCTTGTAAATCCTTGAATGCTTCTTTTCTATTTTTTCTTATTTTTTTTTCATTTGTTTGCAATGTATTCAGATATGGGAGATACGTGCACTTTTTGGGACATGGGCTTGGCGGATAAGACTTCTGAGGACAGAAGATTCAGATATAAGTACTCTGAAAATCCTTCTGAGGAAAACACTGAGTTACTCCTGCACAAATCCTTCCTGAGGAAAACCTGAGGATAGAAGCGGAAAAATATAAGGTTACGGAAATCCTTCTTTGAAGAAAAAACACCGAAACGACAAAATATAAGCGTTACGGAAATCCTTTTGAAGAAAACACCGACGACAAAAGGTTCAGATATACGTATTCTGAAAATCCTTCTGAGGAAAACACTGAGGACAGAAGGGAAAAATATAAGCGTTACGGAAATCCTTTTGAGGAAAATACCGACGACAAAAGGTATATATGTGTGACCAGTCTAAGAATTTAGGATTATGATTCACGGTTTAAATTTTAGGTTTTTAGGATTTTGAGTTTAGGTTTTTAGGATTTTAGTATGTAAGATGTTATTATGGTTTAAGATCTAGAGTATACTATTTTAAAATTTGTAATCTAAACTTTAGTGTAATTTAAGGCTACATTTATTTTCAGAAAATAACTTGTAGAAAAATATTTTTCACAATTTTCCGTTGTTTGGGGCATTCTGAAAAATCTAGACCATTTTAAGGAAAATGACAGCCTATTTTTAAAAGAAAAATATTTTCTGACCATTAATAAACTTATTATAACCTTATAAATTTATATTTTTTTAATTTATTAATTACCAGTAGCTACAACCACCAGTCACCATTTACCACCACCGGCCACTACCACCACCGGCATCGACACCGTCTGCTACAACCATCGGTCACAGGTAACTTTCATAATTTACCTTTTTTTTGCATCCTTCTCATATTCAACAATAAAAATTTTAAAATACGAAATTTCTATTATTCTTAATACTTTTATGGTCTTATGAGTTAAAATTTTTTAATATTTTTAACTAAATTTCAATATTGCAACTAAACAAGAAAAAATAACTCATTTGAAAAATATTTTTCAAGCTTCGAAAATATTTTTCAAATGTAAGTTATTTTCCGAAAACAAACAGAGCCTAAGTTAGGCTAACGGCAAAAATTAACTAATCTTCTATATAATATATAAAATGAGAGTAGTTTGCCTTATATGGAAACTAAGTGTAAGAAATACAATTTTTGACAATGTTTTGGATTATAGAATGATAAATATTAGAATTTTGAATTAAGTTGTTGACTGACTTTTTTTTTTTTTTTTTTTTGTTGACTGACCTTTTTTTTTTTTTTTTCTTATCGTAAGGAGTTAACTTTTTTTTTTTTTTTTTTTTATCGTAGAGTTAACCTCCTATTTTATTTTATTTATTGTAGTTTTCATTAAATAACTTCTCTTTGAGAGGAAATAATTTTAGAGTATAACAAAAATGAATGACTTAACAAGACTACCAAAATATGTTTTTAGTTATAACAAGAGTATTTCAATTCATTCATTAATTATAAGAAAAGACATAAAAATAAATTTAAAAAAAAAACACTTAATTTTTTCTTGGTAATAAAAAAAACATAGGTTGATTAGCTTAGTGTATAAAGTAGTCTCATATACCACGAGCTAGGTTGCATGGACATGGGAGATGAGATACGACAATTTAAAAAAAAAAAGTAGGATATCCACATGTTTAGAACACACTATACTAAGGCTCCATTTGTTTCGTAAAATAACTTGTAGAAAAATATTTTTTATAATTTTTCGTTATTTGGGGCATTTAGGAAAATAAATCAATAGAAAATATTTTTCTGATCAAAGGAAATCAAGTCATTTTTAAGGAAAATGACTGAACATTTTCAATAACGTAAAACATTTTCCGAACTTTGACAAACTTATTTTGATCTTATAATTTTTATTTTTTTATTTTATTAATCATTAGTAGCTACTACTACCGTTTATCATTTACTACCAATCACCACCATCGGCCACCGTTGACTTTCACAATTTACCATTTTTTTTTTGCATTATTCTCATATTTAACAATAAAATTTTGAAAATACAAAATTTATATTATTATTGAAAAATACAAAATTCTATAATTATTATCTATTAATCTATTATTATTATTATTATTATAGTTTTATGAGTTAAAAATTTTAACAATATGTTTTAACTAATTTTTCAATATTGCAAACCAACGGAAAATAAGTCATTTGAAAACATATTTCTAAGGAAAACTATTTTTTCTCTGGAATTTCAAAGAATAGTTATTTTACGGCAAACAAACAAAATCTACAATGAACGTACAATGCATTAATCGTTTCCAAATAAATAAATAATCATCTTATAATATCATTTATAATAAATCATAAATAAAAAATACGTTATTTCTTATTTCAATATAATTAATTAAATTCTTAAATTATTATCACTATTGGAAAATACATTAACAATGTGTGTGCATTTTTTAATGCAAGTCATACTATGCATAACTTTTGCTATTGCATACCTTAATAGTTCTGCAAATTTGATTATTGCTATTTCGCGTCATTATTATGGAATCTCAATAATTAAATCTCTCTTGCTATTTCTCTCTACTTGCTTTTATTTGTGCTAAACGTTAGTCTTCAGTATCAAAGGTATTTACAATATCTCTTCTCACGCTGTTGTATTTATTGGTCTATTGGTGGTTGATTCCATGGGAAAATGACAATATTTCTTCTTATTGCAGGTGGCAAATTCTGAAGCTCCCAAAAATTCACGTCTTAGTAAATCATTGGAGGATGAGGTATGACAAGTAATATATATATATATATATATATATTATATATATATTATATATATTGTTTCTAAACTTGACTAATCATCCCTTTCAAATGTTTTTCTAGTAATCACTGCTTATTCTAGTCTCCCATATATTGTTCTAAACTTGATAATCATCCTTTCAATGTTTTCTAGTAAATCACTGCTATTTAGTCTCCCCCTAGATGTTCAATGTTAGCTTATTAAAAGTTGAGACTTACTTCGAAAACCTATGGAAACTTGCCCATCTTAATTCATCTGCTTACACTAGATCAGTTTGGAGTCAGCAGTGACAGATCAATAGAACTGTTCCATGTTGGTCACATTTCATTGATTCTAAAGCAAGGTGCAGGTACGTCACAAGGTTTCTTCTTTTTGTTGGTTCCTCTTTGAAATATAAAGTTGAAGGTATAGTGATGTAAATCCTTTACCCTCAAAGAGTCCAGATACTGTATTGCTCAGTTGCTTCTTTTGATTTCACATATTTGCACCTTTAGAAACTGAAATCCTTTTATGGAATTTCGTATTTCATATAAAAGCACTTTTCAGCTGTTGTTCTGTTAGCTCATTAAATGTGTTTGGTTTGTCATGTGATATCACTACCTCGATTTATTGTCTGCTGTTCTTGTGACAGAAAATGTTGCATTAACTGTCCAGCTCATGAGATGGTTTATTATGCATTTTGATTTTGAAGCTGAAGTTATTCTTCTTTTTAATGTGTTTTACACGCATGACCTTGAATGAGTATGTTTCTATGTCTGAATGCGTATATGTATATATATATAATTCAATTACTTTGTTATTAGAATTCATTAATTAGTGGCAGCAGGCTATTCTTCAGTCCTTTGGCAGTTGATTTATGTTTAATTTGGGCCCATTGTCATATGGTAATGGTTATTTCTGTCCCTTCGAATCTGCCATGTGGTTGTGCTTGCCAATCTATAAAAAACTGCATTCATAAGTATACTTCTACCCCTGGATTTACTTCGTTAAGGACCACTGATGTTGCACTATATTTCAGGCAACTAGATATGGCACCGAGGGAAGGTGGAAGTGGACGTTCACGGAGAGCTCAAAATGAACCACTTGCTGATTCACAGCCACAACAATCAGCACAACCACAACAATCCGCACAACTACTCCCACCACCATAGCTAACTATAGCAACTAACTTAGGCCCATCCAGTTCTACACCAGTCACAAGTACACCATTATCATCATCAACCCCTGCTAGTCCAACTGAAGGTATTGTATTCTCAACTACCTCCACTACAACTACAGGCAATCAAGTAATCCTTCACCTTGTAGGAAACAAGGTAAGAATATATAATATTAAAAAACTCTATTATGTATATACATTTTGATTCTGCAAAATGAAGGTTTTTTATTTACATAAAACTATTGATTGCGTCTTACTTGTTTTAGTTTGGAGCCATATAATTTTGCAAGCAAAATTACTGAATCTTTCATAAAGAAATTGGATCTAACTGGTTATGAATGGAAGTCTGTGCCTCCAGACACAAAGGACATGTCTTGGTAAGAGTTTAAGATGTTATACTCGATTCTTTTCCTCTCCTTGGACTATATTTTCCTCAAGATATTATATAAATTGTACATTAATAATAGACTATATCATATGACTTGCACATTTTTGTGTATATATATATATATATATATTTGTGTATATATATATATAATATTATATATATATTTGTTCTTTATGGATTTTAGATAACATTATGTGTGGGTAAGGAGATTGAGGCTCTGTAGAAGAAATTTGGAGTGAAAGTGTCATCGGGCATAGAGTCCCTCGCGCAGCACTGCGCCCGTGCGGCGCCCCGAGAGCCCTCAGTTCCCGCATAGCTCGAGGCAAGCCCTCGCCATACCGTAACCGAAACTGGTTTTCGCCCTGCCCATGGGCTCAAGGAGAGCGGCCCAGCTCTCGACCAGTTGTCCCCGCGGCACAATACCCCGCCTGCACGCAGGCTTTGCATGGAGTAAGGACCACTAGGCGGAAAAATAAGTCCAAATATATCTCAAATGATATTTGAAATAGTTGGAAGCCTCATTGGGAGACTCCTGAATCTAAAGTAAAATATGAAAAATGTCCCAAGAGTTGCCTTACTGAGACTGGTGGCCCAGGAGCCGGTCCTTCATGACATACAGGAGGCTCTATCCCTCACATAGTACACGCAAAATGTTTGGTATATATATATATATTTTTTATCTTAATACAAATTACATTAATGCTCAGTTATTTATTTTTCCAAGGATAATGTAATAACTATGGTAAAAATTTTAGGAGGCTGAATTACGGAGACCCCCACTTCCACATGAGGTTTTAGAGGTGACACCACTAGAAAGAAGGATCTGCAATTCGTGAACCAAGGTCCAAGAATACATTTGTAAATTGACAATCATTGAAAATTAATATTATTCTTCTAATATTTCAGCAGTTATTGACAATCATTGAAAATTAATATTATTCTTCTAATATTTCAGCAGTTAAAATGTAAGTACTTATCATTATATGTTTTTATTTCTTTCAGGAGGTTGTTGTATCTAAAGTTCAAACTGAATCTCAACCTGAAGAGGGATCTAATCAATCACGCTTGGTTGACGCTACTTAGATATTCGTTCAAGAAGTTGGCGGCGTTAAGAAGCATCGAGTATACGGTCTCGGTTCACAAGCATCTATTTGCTTTGGTCACTCCAGCACCTCTATCGCTTCTGCTACATCTCTCCTTCAAGAACAAGATGGTGATTGATGCTCAAATTCAGGAGACGTTAAAGCAACGAATGGAAGAGCTGGAGATGCAACAGGAGTTGCAACAGCAACAACAGTTGATGCAAGAAAAGTTGCAGCAGCAATTACAGCAGCAAGTTGCAGAGCTTGTTCGCACTCATTTCGCACCTACAGTTCCGCCAGCTCCTACTTCACAGCATCTTTCGTCACAGACTTCTTCAGATACTCACACTAATGCTCAGGATGATGGTAATATCTAGGTAGACTTTAGTTGATTTGTATTAAAAGATTAGGTAGACTTTAGTTGATTTGTATTAAAAGATATAAGTTTATTAGTACCTATAAGACTTGCAATTGTTTGTATTTGTGAAAAAATTTATGTTGTCTTAATATTTTATGTATACTTAAAACTATTTAAATGTTATGTTAACTTTCTCTATTTGATTTTAATTAATTTCATTATAAATGTATAAATTTAAAAATTAGAAATATGGCAAGATTAAAATATTAAAAATAATGGAATTTTTTCAACTGAATAAATAGAAATGGAACCAAAACGTACTATATTTTCAACCACCAATTAGAAACGGATTTAGCAAAGGTAAAATTTTAGGAGTACTTGTTCTTAAATGTTAAAAACGGATATAAAAATGGATAAAAATGATTAGAAACGTAAATAGCAAAGGATTAGCGACAGATGAGAAACCGATATAGAGATGAAATAGAAGTGGATCGAAAACGAAATTTGTTGCTATGAGGTCAGACCTTAGAAACGGATTTATGGGAAACTAGCAACGGATATATCCATAACAGTTTCAAAATCCATTTCTAAACTGATTTACGAACACCCCAAGTTGTCACGAACCCGATCCGTTCCTGATCTGTTTCTAAACTGTTTTAGCAACGGATTTGATTCATTTAGAAACGGAAATTCGTTGCTATTCGGCAATTTTCTTGTAGTGTACTATGGCAATAGTATCAATACTACTTGTCTAGTACATTAAAGAAAAGAATATATGCATATACACGTAAATTCTTGAAACACTAAAAAGTAACCCAAGTATAAATATAAAGTTTTAATTTTTTTCAGTTTCCTAAATACTATTTTCTTTTAAATTAAAATATAAGAAAAAAAATATGAAGAAAATTAAAAATGCTAATCATCAATAGGCAATTTATTTATTGCAAGTGAGATATAAATCTCTTACTAAATTAAAATGATAGTAATTACAAATTATTCAGTAACGAAAAAGAAAATAAAAAATTATTTTTAAAAATTTTTTTAAGAATAAACTCCTTT
>NW_023591244.1:1569190-1610334 GCF_014843425.1 Jatropha curcas | reverse complement strand
AAAAAAAGGGGGGGAAAGAAAGAGAATTTAAAATTTCCCCTTCCGCTCAACCAAAGGGAAAAAAAAAAAAAAAAAAAGTAATTATTTTGTATTAACTATAATAGTGTTTTAGAAAGATAATATTTTTTAATAAATAATATAAAAATATTAAGTGTCATTCAAGAGCCTTAAACAAAGTTCAACTTTAAGAAAATATTTTTATTTTTTTAAATTTAATTTAATTTATCATTTTTAGAAAATTATAAATATTACTTCTGTTCTTAACAATCTTATCACAAATTTACTTATCACATTTGAGAAAATAATTTATTCTAAAATACTTATCACATTTGTGGTTACTTATCACATTTGAGAAAATAATTTATTCTAAAATACTTATCACATTTGTGGTTTCAAGGAGCAATAAATCTTTTTTTTTTTCATGTTAACCCTTTATACATGATCAGTAATTATTACTTTAATTTAATTATTTTTTTAAAAAATTAGTATTAAATGTAGGGTAATTGTAACATCCCAGGCTCTACCGAGATATTGTCCGCTTTGGGCCCCAGGCCCGCACGGTTTTGTTCCTGGGCCTGCCACAACTTATGTACATCACTTCCACCTTGTGCTTAGCCGATGTGGGATTTGCCTAAGGTGTCACATACACCCCCCCTTCACCCCCCCTTTAGGGACTTCTGCTTAGCCGATGTGGGATTTGCCTAAGGTGTCACATACACCCCCCCTTTAGGGACTCAGCGTCCTCGCTGAGATTTGCCCCACCACCAGCCATAGGGACAAGGCTTGGCTCTGATACCAAGTTTGTAACATCCCAGGCTCTACCGAGATATTGTCTGCTTTGGGCCCCAGGCCCGCACGGTTTTGTTCCTGGCCAGGGAACCACCTCCTAGCCCAAAACGCGTCTCGGGAACTCAAGGCCTGCCACAACTTATGTACATCACTTCCACCTTGTGCTTAGCCGATGTGGGATTCGCCTAAGGTGTCACAGTAATATAGTCAATTTACTCAATAATTTATTGTAACTTAGACAAAATAGTTTTCTTAAGGGACATGAAATTAAGTATTATGAAATAGAAGTAGTAATCCCATTGTTAATCAAAGTTAAATTTGAAAACTGTATTATTCTTCAATATCTGTATGTGTTAACAATTCTTGTAAATTATTGAATCTTTTCTTTTCCCTTTTTTGAAACTACTCCTTTTGTCTCAAATTATAAGTTGTTTTTGGCTTATTATTTTGTCTCAAAATATAAATCGTTTTGAGTAATTTACATTAGATACAATAAATATTTTTACAAGTGACTCATTTTTTTTAAATGACTATTCACAAGTGAATGATGACTTATTTATAGTAAACGATGACTATTCACAAGTGACTATTGGTTTAATGAAACGACCCAAAAATTTAATTTCGTAGAATTTTTATTTAAAAACTAAATTTTAAATTTGACTAATGAGATTATACGATAAAATATTTTATTCTTACTAAACTGGACCAGTAAACCAATTTGAGTTTTTGAAAACCAAGTGAAAAACCTATAAACCGAGTCAAATCGCTGAATTGAACCAAATCAGTTCCAATCAAACCGGAATGGTCTAGAAATCGCCTTACCTTCTTTCTTTTTCCTCTCTTCTTCTTCTTCTTCTTCTGCGAGGAGCGCGCCGTCCTCCTCTCTCCTCGTTTCCGGCCACCGCTCGACGAAAGCGAGGTGGCGATCGACTCTCCTAAAGCCGCTGGTCACCACATCGGTCTTCCGTCACGGCGAACTGGCTGGCAGGAGGCACGGGTCGAGCTGTCTCCTTAGATAGCTGCTTCTCCTTCAATTTCCGGTGATCCCCGCCGTTTTCGATTGTTGCAGCGTGAAGGAGGAGTGCCTGTCGATTCAGGCCTTTCCTACGATCATCCTCCCTCAGACGATCCTGGCGATGGAGCATGAAGAACGAAACCGCATGACCAACGACGAGAGGGGACTGTCGGGTCCGTTCCAGCCAGCTAGGGGACTGATCTCGCGCAACAGACGCCAAAATCGAACTCCTGACAAAAAACCGAGTCGGATTGTGTGAAGAGCGCTTGATTCCAAGCAGCCACGGTTTTTCGGCCAGCGAGTCTCCAGTGAGTCCCAAGAGGCAGAATTATCCTCTTCTGATCACATCGCGACTGTTCTGGGAGCACAGGATAGCCGGAGACGGCGCCGGCTATTGCAGACCTTTCATAAAGAAAAAAAACGATTTTGTAAAATATGACGCATTTTACTTTTTAATCCCTCATTATTTTTTAATTTGTTCAATTAGGTCCTATAATAAATTTTGATTGGATATATAAAAATCATTGTAATTCCATCAAAGTTAATCAAAATCCATAAAAAAAACTCATCAATTCCATAAAACTCAATGTAGAATTTTATTGGAATCCGTGAAAATTTTAGAAAATCTTTCAATTCCATCAACAATTCTTTTAAAACCTAATACAATTCTAATCCAATACACTCATCTAAAAGTGCGAAATCTCAAGCTCGAGTCCTCTCTATTACAACGGTTTTCACAAATTTAGTAAATTAGAAAGCCACAAAAATTTTAACGCTCTATTACAACGGTTTTTCCACCAAATTTAGTTAAATTAGAAAGCCACAAAAATTTTAACCAATTTAATAAATTAAGGGAAGAAGCTATCTTATATATAATAACAATCCATAAAAAACTATAAAATAATAAATAATATTTTTTTTAAAGGGCAATAAATAATATTTTTAAAATACAGAGGACATTTCCTTAAAAGCGGCGCCCTTGATAAAATTTAATAACCACTCCTGTTATCAATTCAAACATTTTCAAATCGATATCCTCACAACAATACTTTTAAAAGACTTTTGGAATCAAAAATACTGTTTTTAGATTAATGCAATATAACGTTTTTTAAAGAGTTTAACTAGAGATCAAGGAAATTAAAAATATTAAATCATTCTGTTATTTTTCAAAGAATATCTTGAAATAATGTAATAAGAAGAAAATCTATTAGTAATTTTTAAAACATAAAATTGTATTTATTAAATATTATTGACTTATTTTTTTATTTTAGTTGTAAAACAGAAAACCTTAGATACAAATTGAACAACTACAAAATATATGGACCTTTAATTATAAAAAATCAAGTCTTTCAAACAGAATGAGGGGGAATGGTTTTAATTTTTTAGGCAGCGGCTCAATCTTCCTCGTAATCAAGACATGGAAACAGACATGGAATCACTTTCCATCACCTGACCACCCAGAAAATATGAACTTGTTGCTTGAATTCTACTCTCATCTTCAGCGCACACCAGGTGAACCCCACAACTCTTCACCTTCATTTTCACATTTACTTCTTTCTTACCAGAAAATTTTTCTGCTTTGAATTCAAATGAGGCTTCATTGACTCTATAACAGTTCCGTATGAGCCAGATACTTAGATCTCGAGTGGTTCGGTGGTCGTACCAAAGATACACATAATCTGATCCAAAGCGAGGCTCGTGATCAGATCTAAAATAAGTGATGAAATACTTTTTGTATCCATTTGTGGTTTTGAAACAACATTTACATGAAACCCTGAGATCAAAATCATAATATTCCTCGCTGTTGATAGCAGGAATCTCATACTCCACAACAACGCAAAAAGCAAAATCTAGAAATGTAGAAATAAGCAAAATCTAGAAATGTAGAAATAAACCAAGATGGAAGGAGCATATCAGCATTTAGTGAAGACCCTTGGCTTTGAAAGCTGAACCACTCTGGAATTTCACTTCCACATAAAGTGAGATCAAAATGAAGAAAAGAGGTTATCATATCCTGACTCCTTCTGACATTATTCCTCTGCTTGATAACAGGAAAAAAGAAAGACAAATTAGATATTTATATATATGATTTACTTGGAATCGGGGAATGAAAAAAGACAGATGAAGAGGCTCAAATGCTTACCGACCAAATAGCTAATTCTTTCATTCTCAACTCTGCATCTCCCATGATATTGCCACGTGCATTTTGATCCAAATTGAAGCAGTTCATAAAATCAAATTTGAAACCACACGGTTCAGGCTTTATGGGTAAAATGCATGAAGTTGATACTGCAGTTTTCAGCAACATACAGTTTTTTACTTCAAGTACTTGTAATTGGCTTGGAAGCTCTGGCAGACCTTTGAGTTTATTGCAGTCGTTTAGATACAACACTTTAAAAGTCCGTTTTAGATACAACACTTTTAAAACGAATGATAAAACCAGACTATGTCACTGGGGATTTCTACCAAGTGCAGTGCGTTCTGACGAAGTTCTCTTAAAAGTCTAGACGAAGTTCTCTTAAAGAGCACAAACCATGTAAATCAGGCAGTTTGCCAAGCTTTGAACAGTCTCTGAGATTAACAATTGTAAGGTATTTCAATTGACAAATGCTGCTCGATAGACTCTTGAGCCTTTTACATCCTTGCATATCTAACTGATAAAGAGAAGAGAGACGCAAAATTGTTGATGGCAAATCTTCTATCATAGTATAACTTAAATCTAACTTTGTTATATTATTTCCTATATTCTCTGGGAACTTACTAAGACTTGAACAACCCTTAAGACTAAGTTTCTTAACAGAATTCAAACAATCACTACTTGGAAGACTTCTAAGGTTTTTGCAGTTCCGTACGTCTATGATTTGAAGATTACAGACAAGTCCATCCTCTTGGAACCACTCTTCTAACCCACATTCCCCTAAAAATAAGAACTTTAGTCCTCTTGGAACATCTACAAGCATCTGCAAATTTGAGCACCCATTAAGAGAAAGAATCGAAAGAGAGCCCAACTGAGCAAGTCTTGGAAGACTCCTCAGCTTCTCACAACCTCTCAGATCAAGAGCATAAAGGTTGTGCAGACACTGAATGGATAAGGGAATTTGGCTCAAGGTTTTACAATTTGAAAGACAAATATCCTCTAGGTTTGGAGCCGAAGAGAGATCCGGGAGTGTTTCCAAGTACTCGCATTCTGAAAGATCAAGATATTTTAACCTTTGAGGACACTGCACATTAAACCAATTTCTTTTTAAATGTCAATTGTTAAAAGAAAAAAAACTCATACACAATATTTTGTATTAATATAGATTTTGTATTAATATGAATGTCAATTGTTAAAAGAAAAAAAACTCATACACAATATTTTGTATTAATATAGAATAAAATATATCATTTAACTATTAACCTCTAATAATGTATAGTACACCCTGTACAAAAGCAAATTATATACTTAAATCATACCTTATTTCCATTCCATAGTTGCTTGACCTTGCTCCCTTTCATGTTAAGTTCAACAACATTTTTCATGAAAAAATTTGATGGCAAAGAATTGTAAGGGCAGTCTTCCCAATGGAATAAACTTATCTTATTAGGAAGAAACTGAAGCTCTTTCGCCTGACCAAGTTCAAATATAGAATCTGTGTTTGTGTCAGGGCAAGACCTATAAAATTTTAGCAGTCTTAAATTAGGAACCCGTGAGAAGATTGCAGGATGCAAGTGCACTTTCCCAATTTTTGAGATGTCCAAGAATATGCCTTCAACGGTTTCTTTCATCTAATAAACAAGAGCAAATAGTGCATAGCAGTAAGCATACAATATTATCAAAAGCCTATACACGTCTAAAACCTTAATGACAACCATGACACAGACTCGTATAGATAAAATAACAAACCAAACTCCAATCTTATATTGGCCTCTGATTGCTTTGTGTTAAGAAAAATCATGGAATAAAAGCAGTACAGTGATAATATACCTAACAGAAATAAGGAATACTGCATAATTTGTTTTAAAGAATAAGAAAATGACATCCTTAGCATATGTCCATTCATAAATTTCATGTATGAAAGAGAAGAAATATCATATCTTACCGTCTCAGTTATTAAAGTGTCATAAATTCTTGTGGCATTCCATAATCGGCTACCCATGCGTCGAGCAATATCCTGACCCATTTCTCGTATCAAATCATGCATCTCTAAGTTGTTTCCAAAGACAACTACGAGACACTTATCCATTAGTCGATTTATTCCCATACTTGCAGCAAGACCACATCCATTTAGTATATTTGCTACCCAATCTTTACGTTGTCCTTCAAAGAAACAAGCAATATCAAGAAATATATCCTTCTCACTTGGTTCTAGCGTATCGTAACTTATTTCTAAGACTTTCTGAATCTTAGAATCAGGGGTTTGTTTCAGTTTATCCAATACATTTTCCCATTCCTCTATACGCCTTTTGCATAGATGGGAACCCAAAACTTTAAGAGCTAATGGAACGCCATTAGCATAATTTACTGCTCTTTCTGACAACTCTACAAAATCTTTTGGAGGATGCTTTTTTTTAAAGGCTTTCATACTCAATAATTGAAGAGCATTAGAATATTTTAATCCCTTAACCTCATATATTTCATCAACATCGTTAAGTACTTCTTTGTCCCTACTAGTTACAATGACTCTACTACCAGGACCAAACCAATCATGATTTCCAGCTAAAGCCTCTAATTTGTCTGAATCATTGACATCATCGAGAACAATGAAAACTTTCTTTCGTCTAAGCATATCCAGAATAAAAGTTGGTATAACATGATACATATCCATGCTCAAATTTTCATTTTGTAGAAGTTTGGAAAAGAGACATTTTCGCAATTGAACTAATCCATCTTTCTCTGATTTTTCCCTAACATTGCTCTCAAAGTAGAAATTATCAAATTGATCAGATATTCGACTAAGAAGAACTTCAGCAATGGTCGTCTTTCCTATACCTCCCATTCCCCAAATTCCAATAAAACGAACATCTTTTGACCCAATACTTAACGATGACAAAAGTTTGTTAATGTGTGAATCAATCGCAGATAAGTCAGTGCAAGCACTGAAGTATGCAGGATATAATTTATTCAAAATTTGGTTGACTACTGCCTCACTCAATTCCGATTCAGTCCTAGCAAATATGACAAGCAAAACATATTAGTTGGTCCAAATAAACTTATAAATAAACTTGACAATGTCAAGAACAATTTTATTTTTTTTTAAAACAAAAAGTATTCAAGATCGGAATATTCTATTGTACTTCAATTAAATTTGAAAAACCACTCGTTTTGTAACAAGTAAAGAATTTGGTAATATAAAGCATTCTATCTATCAACTCTATGATAATGTCAATTCAAAAGTTCTTTTAAAAAATAAGAAAGTAGAAAGAAAGCAAACAATAATCATGATTTTGGTTTGACTCTAAACTATCAAGTGCAGATGTTTTGGATTGTAGGTCTATTGATTGGATTATTCTCAAGGTCATAAATAACAGATAGGCTATAAAAACATAATTTTTCTCAAGGTCATAAATAACAGATAGGCTATAAAAACATAATTTTATGTAAGCAATTCTTCATAAACAAAATATAAAAAAAAAAAAAAAAGAAAAAGTATTCCTAATTTTACCTGTAATTGTTGGAATCCCACCCAGAATCCCACCCAGATAAATTGGCTGCTTGCCTCAAAGCAGAGATCCACGTCTCAATTTTCTCTACGTTCTCCTTGAATTTTTCTTTAACTTTTAGAAATTCCTCCCCAAATTTTCCAATTTGATTTCTAACGTCAGATGGGTCTACGTGATAGAAAACTGGTAAAACCATTCGGTCCATTGAATCCATACACTCCATTATCTTGACCAGTTCATCCAAACACCAACGAGAGGAGGCATAATTTTTGGAGAAAATGATAACTGACATCTTTGATTCTTCAATAGCTTTCAAAAGCGACCAAGATATCTCTTCTATATTCTCTTCTCCTCTCTCAATCATCCATAAATCATCCATAAATGTAGTGATATGCTTTTGCTTTAAAGCAGCATAAAGATGGCTAGTAAAATTTTTGCGGGTATCAATGCCTCTAAAACTAAGGAAAACATCATAGTTTGTTTTAGGGGGAACGGTGGAAGACAAAATCAAAGACATTATGAGTTTTTGACAGTTATGTTACTCTGTTTGTTCGCTAGAAGAAAGAAGTAATGGATAAAAAGATGACTCTGAAACTTGAAGAATTGCTGGAAGATCAAGGAAGAAGAAAGTTTAAAGATCTCTATATGTGATCAAAATAACCTAAATTGATCTCCCCCTCCTTTTGTGTTTAAAGAAGCATAGGACATGAGATGCACTCGCATGTAGAATTAGAATTTTTTTTTTTTTTTTTTTTTTCCGATTCACGGTAAAGCTTTTTATCAATCTTTATTTACGTGTTAGTGGAATGCAGCCGAGTGCTCTTTTCTAAAATTAAAAGCTTCAAAATGTTAAGAAAGATACGAGAGTTTGACGATAATAATAAATAAATAAATAAATAAATATAAAGTTACAGCACCGACCAAGAAAATATATAAATAAAAGTTTGCTTTCAGTCTTTTTTTATGTGTGCATGTCCGACCAAATGGGCTAGCTTCCAAATAAATTAGTTAAAAATTTTATTTTCTTTATATAATCTATATGTTTAAATTTTATTTTCTTTATATAATCTATATGTTTATTTTTTTTCAAACCTCAATTATATTTTCCGTCTTTGTTGACATGTGACTGTTCGTCCAAATGGGGTAGATGTCAAATGAATTAGTTAAAAATTTTAATTTTCTATATTATCAATATTTATTTTTTTCTATACTCTAAATTTTTATTTTTAAGTGATGTTTGGCTGGTGATAGAAAGAGATTATTAATTTGTACCGAACAAGTCTAAAAAACAAGCAATATAAGAGCTGAGCAACCAGTTAAGATTGAATAACATTTATATTCGATTGAATAAAGAATTATTAAAAGTTATTAATTACTAAAATTCTCGCTCCGTATTTATAGCTAAGATTTTTACCATAAATATACATAGTCAGTTGCAAATCGGAATGCATTATAAATACTTATGTGAAAACCTAAAAAGAGCATCCGATTAATACACAAATAGCAATCTTGACATTAGAGATACTCTGACAGTTATACTAATTTATTTTCAAAGCGTTAAATTGCTCTTAGATTATAAAAGATAATAATATTCAAAACATAAATTAATTGTATTTAAATATTAGAATAAGTTTTGTAAATTTTTTCTGCTTAATTATGGAAGTTGCACTTCCTCATCCATATCTATGAAAGTTTTTTTTTTTTTTTTTTTTTTTTTTTTTTTTTTTTTTTTTGCAAGTAACGTTTGAATAATCTATTTTTCTCGAAATTTTTTTTTTTTTTTTTTTTTTTGCAAGTAACGTTGAATAATCTATTTCTCGAAAAGTAAAATTAATAAATCAAATAAAACACTTTATACCTTTCCTTAAAAATTATATTTTCTTAATCTACTTATCCCAACTGATAGAGGTAAACTTTTAAAAATTTCTGATATCTCTCATTATTCTTTCCTAGCTTAGGTCATTTATATAAAATAATCTCTTCGTTATTATGGTCATTACTCTCTACTCTCTTCTACAGTATGATGAAAGTTAATATAATACAATCTTTGGGGGTTATATTACTTGTTCTGTTATCGTATCTCCTTCCTCAGTTTCTGATTATTTGGGAAGCTGACAGGGCAAAGATCATGAGCTGGCTTGGTAACACCACCTCACTAAAGATAAGCAACATTTTGGTAATTTATAGACAGCAAAGCAAGTTTAGGATTTCTTGGCTGCTACGAATTACTGATCAAAGCTCCCAGTATCAGATTGATCGAGAACTCCCCCGTCTGCAATAACTTGCTTTCTTCACCATTTGCCTCTGCATAATTCATTAGTTTCTCCTTGTCCCTGCAACCAGATTTAGTACGGCCAAACTACTTGCAATTGTAACATTGGATGTTACTCTTGTTACCTTTCTGCTCATTGTAATGTCGTTGGTCATAACCTTTGCCCACGACCGCCTTTTCCATGAAAACATCACTGCATCGTCCTCTTCCTGCTGCCTTACCAGATTCAATTGAGGTGCACACCCCTTCCCTGGAAAGGCTTTTTCTTCGTGTTTTTCAGTTATCCTGTTCATCCTTTCTTCATGCTTTTCATCAAATGAAAAGGCTGATAGGTCCTCGAACTCCTCAATTGCAGCTACAACGTGATCAAACTTAGGAGTAAGACCCCTTAAAACCTTTGCAAAAATAGTTTCATCACTTATTTGATCTCCATATATATGAGCTCATCTAACTAATGATTGCCATCACTCTAGATAGGAAATCTTGCACTAATTCATTGCCTTTCATAAGCAAGGTTCAAACTCATACAATAGAGTTTGGACCTTCACGGCTATTACTTAATTTGGATTGGCCTTGAAACTCAGTTTGCAAAGTTGTCCATACCCGCTTCGAAGTAGTTGCTGCTGCAATTCTTGAGAAAATAATCTCATGCACTATTTGCTGAATGAAGAATAAGGCTTTGGAATACATCATTCGATTTTCCCTCAAGCGATTCTTTTCTTCTGGAATAGTAAACCCATTCTCTACTAAGTCCTATAGGTCTTGAAACTTAAAATGGAGTCATCAATTTGATGCTCCAAGCCTCATAATTCTTTCCTTTGAAAACGCGGATGGCTGGTTAGGCAACGTTGGGTGAATTAATTTGATGCCATGGAGCCTTATCAAGACTTCTGATATACCCTTGGTGAGCAACAGAATCTGGGGCTCTGATACCACAAATGTTGGAAATCAAAGCAGCAGAGTATTGAATAAAAAATAGTTTTAGCAGAAAAGAAAGACTCAAATTTGCTGAGTTATTTGAACTGAATGCTTCAATGATAATTGCAGAACAAATGTTGCTTATAAATAGGCAAACAAGAAAACTTAAATAGCTACAAATACTCCACCAACACTAGATATTTCTCCCACTAGCTATAGACTTATTCAACAACCAAATAACTAGAAATTCAAGGAAAAGACAACTGCACTAACTCAAGAAAATATAAAACAAAACAAATATTATTTTGACCAATTTTGAATTAGTCTTCAACAAAATATATATTGATTGGCGTCTACTAAGGTTTCACTTTTATTTTCCATCAAAGGCAATGAGTGCTATTGAGCACAACAAAAGAATACGACGACAACAAACAGTGAAAGATAGAGTCATACTCATAGTCCAGTTGCTTGCCATAATGGCAAAAGTAGAAAAACAGGACATGCTATGGTCACTTTCCGGACAAGAGATTGAAATAATCATAAGAGCAACAGAGTCGATCCCTTTAAACATTAGAAGAGGTAATCATTCACAAAGCAAAATTGCTTGCTTTAATCTTTTTGGGTGAGGTTCCTCTTCCACATAATCAAACATGCCATCTCCAATGATATCAGTTTGATTAGAGCAGTAGTCTTCCCTGCTTCTCCGCTTGGTTGATCCACACTCTACGGAAATTTTGTTTTGGAGTCTGTTACGCATCCGTTTCCCCGGCATCCATTCAGCATACCGTAGTTGTAGACCACATCCATTCACCTTTAATTTCCCCTTGTTAAATCCTCTTGCTTCTGCTTTGAACTTGCATAAGCCCTCATTGACTTTGTTTCCTATGAGCCATTTCCTTAAATTAAGATTAGCGTGAAAATTATCGTACCAAAGGAACAAGTGATCTGAGTGAAGAATGACCTCCAAATGGATGGTGCTACTTCTGAACTGAACTTTCCGGCCACCGTTATCACTTTTGAAATGACATTCACATGTAATGAAGAAATCATCACATTTGTGAAGAGGAATATCAAATTCTATAACAGCACAAAAAGTAAAATTCTATAACAGCACAAAAAGTAAAACCTAAGACATCAAACCAATTGGGAGTGAACAGGATAGAAAATGAGGATCCTTGGCCTTGATAACTAAACCACTTTGGGATTCTGCTTGGAAAACCAAGACTATCCCACTCCGGAACTTCATTTCTGCATAAACAAACAACAGTATCCCACTCTGGAATTTCACCTCCGGGTAAACCAATGACAATATCCCACTTTGAAATATTTATTGCGCGCCTATAAGACTGTCGTAAAAAAATTAAAATGAATAGGCAAGAGGTCAAAGAAAAAAAAAAAGATATCATTAGGTAGAAAGAAAATTTTTGTCTTAATAGAAAGAGGTGAAAGAAAGAGGGGGAAGAGGCTTACCAAAGCAGTAGGCTTACCAAAGCAGTAGCAAATGCCATTTCTTCAATTCTCTGATGCACATCTTCCACAATCTTGCAGCGCGCATTCTTGCTCAAATTTCTGCAATTCACTGCTTGGATTTCCATTAGTCTGCATGGAAGCTCTGGCAAACCATGGAGTTTGTCACAGTTATTTAGATTCAGCACTCTTAATGAGGTCAGAGAAACTATGTCACTGGGAATTTCTTTTAGCCTACTGCCATCTAGATATAGCTCTTCTAAAGAATACAAGCCATATAAAGGTGGCAATTTATTAAGCTTTGAGCATCCACTAAGAACAAACTTTTGAAGCAATTTCAGCTCACAAATACTACTTGGGAGACTTTGGAGCCTCACACATTTCTTCATTTCCAACTCAACAGGAGAAAAGAGATATTGTATGGATGAGGGCAATTCTTCTATTCCAGTCTGATTTAACACTAATACTTCAATATTTCCAAGAATCACAGGAAATTTTTTGAGATTCAAGCAGCCTGTGAGATCAAGTATGTGTTTCTTAATATCGTAATTTAAATTAATACAACGTGGAAGACTTCGTAGGTTTTTGCATTGCCGTATACTTAAGTATTGAAGATTGTCAAGAACTTGAACATTTGGGGAGAACTCTTCCAATCCAGACCATTCTAGTTCCAATACTTGTATGTTTCTTGGAATTTCTAGAACAGTCTTCAAGTTTGAGCAGTAAGAGAGACGGAGATGTGCAAGAGATTTCAACTGAATGAGGTTTGGAAGAGTTCTCAGCTTTTCACACCTGTATAGATCAAGATATTTGAGCTTAAGGAGGCACTGAATCGATGAGGGAATCTCAATCGAGCTTAAGGAGGCACTGAATCGATGAGGGAATCTCAATCAACCTCATACAAAGCCCAAGATTCATCCACTCCAAATTTGTTGCTGAAGAGAGATTTGGAAGCCTGGTTAATTGCATGGATCCAAAAAGATTGAGATATTTTAATTGCTGAGGACACTGCAAATGAAAAATATTGTACTGTTAGTGTCTGAACAAATTAAATTGTGAATGAGATTTGAAAATTTTGGGCAAATTAATATCTTGAATTCAATTCCCAGGATAGGTGGATTGAAAAATATATACTTCTTACTTAGTTTATTCTGAGATGTTATTCTTTTCTATTAATACAATAATAAATAGCAAGTGATAAAACGATAATTTAAAGCACACCTTATCTCCAGTCCAAAGTTGTTCAATCCTACTCTCTCGCAAGTCAAGTTGAACAAGGTTCTCCATGAAAAAACTTGATGGCATAGATTTGTAAGGGTATTCTTCCCAATGAAGTAAACTCAACTTGTTAGAAAGATACTGCAAATAATTCGATTGTGGAGATTCAAGCATGAAGCCAGTGTCCTTGTTTTTGGAACAATACTGAGACCTAAAAAATATCAGCGATCTCAAGTTAGGCATCCATGAGAAGGTTGCATGATTCAAGTGTACCTTTCCCATTTTAGACATGTCCAAGAATATGCCTTCAACTGCCTCTTTCATCTAAAAAACAAGAGCTAAAAAACAAGAGTAAATAGCAAATAGCAATTAGCATATAATATTATCAAAAGCATATGTGGATATCTAAAACTTCAATGCAAATCATAAGACGATTCATGTGGGATATAGCATAACAAACCAAAGTCTCCAATTTTATACTTATTTTTGATTGCTTAGTCTTTAAGATAATCAAGTATGCAATAGAAGTTGTATAATAATAAAATAAGGCTCACCAGAAATAAGTGGTAATTCATAACTTTTAATTCTTACTAAAAAGAAAATAATATCATCCTGGTATTTCAATTCAAATATCTACCAAAATAAAACAGAGAAAATTTCATTTCTTACGGTCTCAGTTGTCAAGGTATCACATATGTTCATGGGATTCCATAATCGGCTACCCCTTCAGCAATATCCTGACCCATTTCTTGTATCAAGTCATGCATCTCTAAGTTGCTTTGAACAATGACTACGAGACACTTATCCTTTAGACGATTTATTCCCATGCTTGCAGCAAGACCACAACCATTTAGTATATCTTCCACCCAATCTTTATCTTCTCCTTTGAAGAAACAAGCGACATCAAGAAATATGTCCTTCTCATTTTGTTCTAGTGTATCATAACTTACTTCTAAGATTTTCTGAATCTTAGAATCAGGGAATTGTTTTAGTTTGTCCAATACACTTTCCCATTCCTTTGGAGACCTTTTGCATAACCTTTTGCATAGATGGGAACCCAAAACTTTAAGAGCTAATGGAACAGCTTTAGCATAATTCAATACCCTTTCTGACAACTGTATAAAATCTTTTGGAGGATGCTTTTGCTTGAAGGCTTTCATACTCAATAATTTAAGAGCATCACGGTATTGTAAGCCCTCGACCGTATATGTTATGTCAACTCCATTGTCAAGTACTTCTTTGTCTCTACTAGTCATAATAACTCTACTTCTAGGACCAAACCAATCATGATGTCCAGCTAAAGCCTCTAATTGATCGGAATCATTAACATCATCAAGAACAATGAAAACTTTTTTTCGACGAAGCATATCCAAAACAATAGTTGGAAGTACATGGTACATTTCCAGATTCAAATTTTCATTTTGTAGAAGTTCCGAAAAAAGACATTTTCGCAAGTGAAATAGTCCATATTTTTCTGATTTTTCCCTGATATTGCTGAGAAAGCAACAATAATCAAATTTATCAGATATTCGACTGAAAAGAACTTCAGCAATGGTTGTCTTTCCTATACCTCCCATTCCCCAAATTCCAATAAAGCGAACACCTTTTGATCTAATAGATAACAATGACCAAAGATTATCGATGTGTACGTCAATCCCAGATAAGTTGCTGCAAACACTATAATATGCAGGGTACAATTTCTTCAAGATCTTGTTAACGATTTCCTTGTTGGATTTACTTTTCTATTGTGGGCTTAATATGTAAAATTAAATATGTACAGCAGTCTAATTGTAAAGTCAATTTCAAATGTGGTCTTGATTGTGAATAATTGACTATTGTGTCAACTAATTATAGATATTAAGTGGAGAGACCATTATATAATTTCTATTTCGTTAAAGGACTGAAATAGGAATTGTACTAACCCTACAGGTATATAAAGGTCCTGGTCCCCAGAAGAGTTGAATACGATTCAGTTTTACGTTCCTTTCGTACTGCTTCCGCTAAATCGATTCTTCAATTCTCTGGAAGGCTGCAAACCTAATAATAATAATAAAAAAAAAAATTTTGTTCTCATTGGGGAATACGAAGAACAGGTAAGAGGTTTTGATATTTAATGTTTTGTGTTTTCTTTTGATTCAATCATGTGTTGGACCCTGATTTTCACGTCGGTGGTATTTTGTTTTTGCTGGCCGGATTTTGTTTAAAAGAAAAAAAAAAAAAAAAACGGAATTTCTCCATTTGTTCTTTGGAGATTCGGCGGAGAAAGAACCTTGTCTCGATTGGTTTTTTTGGTTTAAGGTTAGGGATGGAAAATTTCGTATAAGCCCCTAATTTTCTTGTAACTTCAGGATTAGGCCCCTAAGTTCTTAATTTCAGAGTTTAAACCCCTTAGTTCCTTAAACTTCAGATTGGCCCCTATTTCTGTAACCTTCAGATTTAGGCCCCTAATTTCCTATTTTCTTTCGTATAGAACCCATGAATATATGTTAATAATTAGACCCCCCAACTTATGTATTTCAAATTTATTTAGTCCCAATTTTATAATCTTAGTCTCCTAAGTTTAGTGACTTAAAAGACTAGCATTAATATATATATATATATATTATTATATATATATATTATATATATATATATATATAATATATATATATTTGGGTAAATAAATTTTAGATATTAAATATTTAGACAATCAATCATTTAATTGCAATGTTTTTGTTTAATTTTGGAACAATTAATGAAAAATCTTGTCGACTTGAGAATTAATTTGGAGTGATTAATCCCTATTGTGTTTTGATATTTGTTTAAAATAAATTGATTTGATCAATAATCACCCCAAAGTACCTCTTTATTGCTTGAATTGAGTGATTTAGAGATATTAGACAGGTATTAGAATTCGTGCGGATAGTTAATCGGCCCAAGGAAGGTGCTATGCTGGCTGAGTGTGAAACATGTTTGGCATAAGACAATAAGTATGTGATAATTGTTTGATTATTTTCCATGACAATGATATATCGGTCCAAAGGAAGATTTATTATTTGTCAGGACTATGTTATCAATATTTGATTGCTGCGTTGAGATACTAATTACAAGTGAATATTTTACATCCAAAGATGAGAATATTAATGTTGAGTCTGTATCTTATTTCCATTTTTATCTCTACTTATGTGAATTGTTTCATTTGTGAATTGTGAGCTTATACTTATCTATTTGTTTATTTTCTCTGATGTCAGCTAACATGTCATTTAATCCTGATTGTGTCCCTAAACTTAAGGGATCAAATTTTGAGTCTTGGAAATCAGACATTATGATCTTTCTGGGCTGTATGGATTTGGATCTTGCATTCAGGATGGACGAACCTGCTCCTCTTCTTACTGCTACGAGCACTGATGTTCAAAGGGTTCAGTATGAGAAGCGGGAGCGTTCTAATCGCTTAGGTCTGATGATCATGCAGAAAGGAGTACCAGAACATGTTCGAGACTCTGTCTCAGCTGAAAAGAACAATGCTCAAAACTATCTTGCCGAGCTGGAGAGGGCTTATGTCAAGAATGACAAAGCCGAAACACTTTTAGGAAAATTAACCTTTATGAAGTTTGCTGGCAATGGTGGTGTTCGGGAGCATATTCTTAGCATGTCTCAGATTGCAAAGAGACTGAAGTCGCTGGGGATGGCTTTACCAGATGACCTTTTAGTCCATTTGGTTATGAATTCTCTTCCTTCTCAGTATGGACAAATTAGGACTTCCTATCCTATAATTGTCAGCCGAATAAATGGACTCTTAACGAGCTCATTTCTCATTGTGTTGATGAGGAGGAATTCTAACAAAAGAGAGAGTGCTCATTTTGTTTCTTCAGCTGAGAAGGGCAAGAACAAGAAAAGAAAGAGGCCTTCTGCAAAGACTGTTGAAAAGGCTATTGAGAAACCTGCTGTTGCTACTGCTGTAGATCCAGTACAAAAGAAGCCTTATGTGCCAAAATGCTTCTTTTGTGGAAAGACGGATCACTTGAGAAAGGACTGTCCTAAATTTGCTAATTGGCTTGCAAAGAGGGGTAAGTACCTTGTGTACCTTGTTTTAGTCTGTTATGAAGTTAATTTAACTTCAGCTCCTAAAAACACTTATTGGATGGATTCTGGTGCTACCGCTCATATAAGTGTTTCATTGCAGGGCTGCCTTAACTACAGAAAGCCAACTGACGGTGAAAGAGGCGATCCGGTTGAAGTAGAGGAAGTACTGGCTATTTTTTGGATCTTATAGATACTTTTGTTATTCCCTCTTTTAGAAGGAATTTGATTTCTGTTTCCTGTTTGGACAAATCTGGTTTTCATTGTTCTTTTGGAGACAGTGTATTCACTTTATCTATGAATTCAAAAGTTTTGAGTACTGGTTGCTTGAATGAATGTGATAATCTATATATGTTAGACATTGATACTAGTTATCATGAATCCCTACATGTTACTACAAGAGGTACCAAAAGAAAGGTACCAAAAGAAAATTGAATATTGATAACTCAGTTGTACTTTGGCATAGACGTTTGGGTCATGTATCCAAATCAAGGATTGAGCGTCTTGTTTCTGATGGTATCTTAGATACACTTGATTACACAGGTTTGGATTCTTGTATTGAGTGTATTAAAGGAAAACAGACTAAACAGAAGAGACTAGGTGCCATTCGGTCATCCAATGTTTTAGAACTGATTCATACAGATATTTGCGGTCCATTCCATATTGCAGCTAGAAATGGCCAAAGATAATCATTCATTGATGACTATTCTCGTTATGGTTACTTATATCTCATTCATGAAAAATCTGAGTCTTTGGACCTGTTTAAATCTTATAAAGCCGAAGTTGAAAATCAACTAGGAAAGAAGATTAAATCTGTTCGATCTGACCGTGGTGGTGAATATTATGGTAAATATGACGACGGTTCAGACGCGACAAACGTCCGAGACCTTTTTGCGCTTTTCCTATAGAAATGTGGATTGTCCCTCAAGATACACATGCCTGGTACCCCAGCGATGAATGGGGTATCTGAGAGCGTATTAGACTTATGGAGTGTAAGGAGTATGATTAATCATTCTACTTTACCAGATTCTGTGGTGGGTGAACCGTTAAAGACAGCAGCTTATCTTCTCGAATAGATTCCATCTTAAAAGCAGTTGCAAAAACACCTTATTGAACTTTGGACTGGACGAAGGCCTAGTCTAAAGCTCTTCAGTTTGGATGTCCAGCTTGAAGCAAGGGCCTTTACAAGCCGAGATGAACAAATGGACCTCCAAAAAACTTACAGCAGCTACTTTGTTGGATATCGAGCGGTTCTTTAGGGGTACGAAGTTTTTAATCCTACTTATAATCCTACTTCCAGAACTTTTTTTTGAAACGAGAATTGCAACATTTTTTGAGGATGTTGATTTTGGAGGGAGAAATAAAGAAAGAAACATTGTCTTTAAAGAGGAACCAAGTAAGGATGATTCGGTTCTCATTCCTTTTGTTGTTTCTGATAGCGTACAGACTCCAGTTGCTCCTGTCACTATTCAAGATCCAATTCCAGACAATGCTATTCTTCCTTAAGAACAAATTCAACAACCTCAAGAATTAGAGTCTGTTCAAATGCCTTTGAGGAGATCTACTAGGGAGAGAAGAAGTGTTTGCCAGATGATTAGTATAGTGTCTTCTTCAGGAACATTGAGGATACTTGTAGACATGATAGGATGATGGATCCAGTTAGTTTCTTATCATGCCATGCAGAGTTCTGGGATCTCATAAGTGATGAGGCAAATGAACGAAGAGTATAAGTCTATGCAAGACAATCAAGTTTGGGATCTTGTGTCAATTTGGGATCTTGTTCAATTACCTGAAGGAAAGAAACCCATTGGTTGCAAATGGATATTTAAAACCAAAAGGGATTCTCAAGGTAATGTGGAAAGATATAACGCACGTCTTGTAGCAAAAGGCTTTACTCAAAAGGAAGGGACTGACTATAAAGAAACCTTCTCTCCAGTTTCTTCGAAGGATTCTTTTAGGACAATCATGGACTTAGTTGCAAATCTTGATCTTGAGCTTCATCAAATAGATGTTAAGACTACGTTTCTCAATGGCAACATTGATGAAACAATATATATGGTGCAACCAGAAAATTTTGTAATTGGAGATCCAAAACATCTGGTATGCAAATTAAAGAAATCCATTTATGGACTCAAGCGAGCTTCTCGTCAATGGTACTTTAAGTTCAACTAAGTAATTGTCTCGTTTGGCTTTGAGGCAAATCTGTTGAAAATTTTGTGTACCATAAGTTTAGTGGGAGTAGGTTATCTTTTTGGTGGGGTGATGGATGTGGATGACATACTTCTTGCTAACTAATTGTAAAGTTCTTGCTGCAGTGGGAAACCAGAAGTTTTTCTTTCAAAGCGATTGTTGAGATGAAAAATTGAGTGAAGCGTGCGGGTGTGTTGTTTTAGGATTAGATCAGTCGAGACCGTCTCGAGGTATTCGTGGATTATCACAAAAGGAGCTATATTGATAAAGTGCTGCGAGAGAAGTGGGTAGGTGCAGAATTCTTAGACCATTGGGATACGCCGTATTGCAGAAAGGGAAGAAATTTTAGTTAAGTCGAAGCAATGGTCCAAAGAGGTGGAACTGAAATTCGGAAATGGCAAAAGGTCCTTATGCGTCAGTGGTAGGAAGTTATGTTAGTGCGTTGCAAGTGTGTACTCGTCCAGACATTTCTTTATAGGTTTGGCATGTTAGGTAGAGGAGTGGGCGTCAGCAAATCCAGAGATGATCGAGTTGGGGAAGCAGGCCAAAGAGTCATAGGATATCTTCAGAGGACTATGGACCATATGCTCAGCATAGTAGGGAGATCAGATCAGCTATAGATCATTGGGTATCTGATTATTGATTTGGGGTGGATCCAAGGACAGTTGAGAAAATCCACATCTGGGCTGACGTTTTTCTATTGGCGTGGCGGAGTTGTAGGTCTTGGAAAAAGAGTGTGTTAAACAAACTCAGTTGAACTCCACCAGTGAGAGGCTGAATTTGTAGCATCTTATGGAGCATCCAAGTCAAAGCTTATTTGGCTGAGAACCTGTGTCACTTGGGCTGCTTGTATTAGTGGAATAGAAAGGGACCACTGAAGTTGTAGTTGAAGAGCAGGTCAGCGGCGTTTTATTCTCCAACAACAACGGACGTGCGTTCGCCGATCAGAAACAAATTGAGATTAGTTCTTGGCGTGAAGGAGGGGGTACAGAGGGTGGACAGAGGTGAGTCCTTTAGAGCATTTGACACAATCTATGATTGCAGATGCCGCTTACAAGGCAGTGAGGTATGTCGAAGTTTTCCATGAGCACCACCGCTCATGATGGGTATCGTTTTGTTTGAACTGTCTAGTTTTGTGGGAGTTTCTCTTATGTAACATTAGTTTTTATGCTCTAGTTTTGTTTTAGATATGTTTTAGTGATGTGAGAATTTTGTTGAGCTCATTTGTGATGGTTACACTCTGTATTATTATGTATTGTTTTGCGTTGATTCTCACTTTTGTTTGGCCAGTGAAGAGGCGAGAGCGAGAGGTGATCACATGGTGCTGTAGTTTTGCATGCTACACGTTCTATAATGAATCTATGTCATTTTAGGGGTGAGTGTGGGGTAATGTAGTTGATGAGACTTAGGTCATTGAGATCTATGGCCGGAATGTTTCTTCGAGCTTTTATCAATATAAAACTAGATGGACGAGTATGTTTTTTGGATTACTTTATGACTGCGTTTGTTGAGCTCATTTTGGTTGTATGTATTTTTATTGTGAACCAGTAATGTTCGCCGCCAAGTGGGGGAGGAAGTAGTTGTCTGGGAGTGTGGAGAAGTGTTGTGCTATTGTGGGCTTAATATGTTAAAGAGTGTGAGAGAGGAGTACAGCAGTTCTAATTGTAAAGACAGCAGTCTAATTGTAAAGTCAATTTCAAATGTGGTCTTGATTGTGAATAATTGACTATTGAGGTATCAACTAATTATAGATATTAAGTGTATAGACCATTATATAGTTTCTATTTCG
This sequence comes from Jatropha curcas, assembly GCF_014843425.1. Next base: position 1,588,974 of record NW_023591244.1, on the reverse strand, counting down.
TTAAAGGACCGAAATAGGAATTGTACTAACCTACAGGTATATAAAGGTTGTGGTCCCCAGAGGAGTTGAATACGATTCAGTTTTACGTTCCTTTCGTACTGCTTCCGTTAAATCGATTCTTCAATTCTCTGGAAGGCTGCAAACCTAATTCTGCACATCAAGATCGACGAACAACGATGTCAGGTACGCAACCTTTTTAGATAACAATGACAAAAGATTATTGATGTGTAAGTCAATCCCAGGCAAGTTACTGCAAACACTATAATATGCAGGATACAATTTCTTCAAGATCCGGTTAACGATTCCCTCACTTAATTCTGATTCATACCTAGCAAATATGATAAAGAAATTGAATAATTTGTGTACATTTATTCAATTAGAAAATGATGTATATTGTTTTTATGAAAGGTGTTACCTGTAATTGTTCGAATCCCATCCAGATAGATTGGCTGCTTTCGTCAAAGCAGTGATCCACCTATCAATCTTCTCTGCATCCTCCTGAAATTGTTCTTTAACTTTTCGAAATCCGTCTCCAAAATTTCCAGTCTGGTTTCTAACATCAGAAGGGTCTACACGGTAGAAAATTGGTAAAACCTTCTGTCCAATTGACTTCATGCACTCCATTATCTTGACTAGTTCATCCAAACACCATTGAGAGGAGGCATAATTTTTGGAGAAAATGATGACTGACATCTTCGATTCTTCAATAGCTTTCAAAAGATTTGGAGATATCTCTTCTCCTGTCTCAAGACCAGTATAATCAATAAATGTTGTGATATGCTTTCGCCTTAAAGCAGCATAAAGATGGCTAGTAAAATTCAAGCGGGTATCAACACCTCTAAAACTGAGGAACACATCATAGTTTGTTTTAGGAGGGACAGTGGAAGATGATATTGAAGACATTTTTTATCAATATAACTTCCTCTATTTGTTCGCTAGAGAAGACATTTTTTACCAATATAACTTCCTCTATTTGTTCGCTAGAAATGACAAGTGCCGGTCAAAGAGATGACACTAAAATTTGAAGAATTGCGATAAGGCCAAGGATGAGGAAGAATGTTAAAACGACTAAGAGCTTTATATGTGTCAATATAGCCTCATAGATTATCCCTTTTCCATGCTTTCTGGGATGCTTCACTGAAATTACAGAAGTGCGGTGCTTTCCACAAAGAAATTACAACGAACATCACTTTGCTATGTAAAGGTGAGGCCCAATTGCACTTTCACTCGTTAGATGGAATTTATTTATATTATCTTGTATTCATTCCATCACTTCTAATGATGCTTTGTAAAGCAAAATTCAAAATATGTTCCTTTCTAATTTAGTATTCAGTAATAATTGAATTAGTGGAACTCTTTGTCAACAGGCAGAGAGCATAGTTATGACTTAAAAAGGAAAAGTTGAAGGCCAAATGCACTGGAACTGGAAGCCTGCATGCTTTTGTTTTTGTTTATTGAGCATAAAACTTTAATTTTGAATTCTAGTAATAAAGTATTTGACACACGCTCAAAGTCACCACAGATAGCCATTTGCTTGTGAAGCTGAGGTGACTGTGCCAAACATGCAGTTTGCCATTTGTAGTCCAGCTTAAATACTGCAGAACCGCCTTCACTAGAGCCAGCAATCAACTTTGGGGTGTGTATTTCACGAAAGTCTTCTGATAAAAATGTCCTAAAAACTAAATATCTGCACATTGATACAACTTGTGTCAGAAGGATGTTTAGCAAGTAGAAATGCCAATTATTGACAATAAAAAAAATTCAACAAAAAGAAAATACATGTTAGAGAGAGAGAGAGAAAGGGATAGGTCAGGAGTAGAAGGAGAGGGCAATTGGAGTTTATGCCTGACACACCTCTACACTGCTCTAGCATATTCATTACCAACAATTTTCTTTTTCCTCATTCCCTCTAGCATAATGTATCTTACAATTTCTTTTTTTTTTTTATTTTTATATAGCCAGTTAAAATAGGGATATTTAGTATTATTAAATTAAATCATAATTATTTTTTTATTTATTCCGGTGTTTTTCTATTTATTTGTACTTATACATATTTAGTGTTTGACTTATACATGACTAGCTTTAATTTTTAGAGTGTACAATGTGATTTTATTCGAAATATGACTGGCATTGTGTTAAATATGGTAATAGATTGGTTGTCGTAGATGAAAATATTTAGTCGCTGTAAAAGTTTTTAATAATTAAATGACATAGGAGTTCCGATATTAAAATCCTTGTAATAGTAGAATCTGTATTAATAGTAGATAATTATTTTGATCATGCAGGATTCCTGATTACCAGCTATAGGAAAAGTTAGAATGCTGTGCTTATATAACTGAAGGGTCTCTGCATGTCTCGGAAGATGAAAATAAAAAGATGGCTTGCCGAATGGAATTGACCAGGCGAACTCAAAGAGGGATGTTTTGAGGGGAGTGTTGAAGTTATGCGCTGTTGGGAGCTTGGAGGGAAGAATGAGACTTCTCGGGGTTTCCGCTCAATTGTGCGAATCTCGATGGTGGGGTGAGTCCAGGGGGTTTGTGGTCTGTGTTTAACAGTGGAGTGTTTAACATTCAAGATGAGGGATTTTTTAACAAAACACTAGGCCTAACGTCAAAGGAATGAGTTTTATGTAGTATATATATATATAGTAGTAGGTATAGTATATATATATAGTAGTATAGTATAGTATATATTATTAAAGAAAAATGCCAGCAAATATATATATATATATTAAAACAAAATCCAAAATCACTGTTCATAGAATAGTGCTATACCAATTGAACCAATTTTTTTTACAATTCCTATTTTACCCTTCTTCTTTGTATCGGTCATTTACAGACAAAACATTACTACATATTCTCTAAATTACAGTGACCACAATCTCTTCCTTTTCCTTGCCGACTTCACCTTCTCTTCTTTTCTATTTCTGTGAACTGCTTCTAGATTATTCCTCCTTTTGGGTAATGTTCATTTTTATTTGCATTTAATTCTCTTTTTTAATTTGTATTGTTTTCTTTTTTTCTTCTGTAAGAAACTTAAAAATACTTGGGCAGAAATTTCGGTTTTTCCTTCTTTTCACAATGAAATTGAAATTAGATTTTTTTCTTCTGTAAGAAACTTAAAAATACTTGGGCAGAAATTTCGGTTTTTCCTTCTTTTCACAATGAAATTGAAATTAGAGAAATCAATTTTTTTTTTCTTTTGCTTTGCATGAAACTCATCTCTAGATTTCTTGCTAGATTTTATATTTGAAATTACTGCATATCCTCAATATGTTCATATTCATTGATTCTGATTTAATTAGATTCTTTGAATACTTATATTTAATTTTTCTTTGCTTTATCTCGATACTCACACTAACGAAGATTAGACCTAAATTTTTTATGCAAAGCAACTTGCACTTCAATATATGGAACACTTAAATCGCTGCAAAGCTAAGAAGAAGGAGCACGGACATGTCATTTTCAACACGCCTGTGTCATACCAAGCACACTTGTGCCGCTGCCCTTATTATGGATGTGCCCAGTTACGACTTTGTGTTATTTTTTAGGGTTTTTTATGTTTTGACTTAACTCTTTAAATAGGTTATTTTGTATTAAGAGCATGAGTATTATTTTATTGATCATTATTCATATCAATAAACTTCTTTGAGAGTTTAATCCTCTATTTTATTTGTCAGATCAAATGTCATTGATCAAAACTCCTGAAAGAGTATAATCGTTACTTTCCATTCACGTAACCGTTCTGCGTCAATTTTAGTATTCAGGGTTTTAATTATCTAAATTATTTGTTATGGTTTGAAATTATAACTGTATGTTTGTTTGGTACATTTCTATTTGAGGATTTGATATTTGTAGTGAAAGTCAAAGTCTATTTGTTTGGCTATTGAAGATTTTTTCCTTGAGCTTTTTATGATCGGAGATAATTAGATCTGTTATTTCTTCTAATTGGGTAGTTTGGCAACAAGTTATACAAAGTTTACACAAATCATGCCTAGAGATTTCAATTATTGAGCTCAGTAGTCTCATTCTTTCATGGAATCATGCATAAAAGGAATAATTACTTTGTTTGTTTACTTTGGATAGATTCCTGGCATTACACATAAAAGAAGAAGAAGAAACAAAAAGCTATTCAGATTTTATAATTGAACAAAATAAAAAAAGATGAAACATGTTACTTGAGATGAAACATGTTACTTGAGCTGCAGAAATTAGGAGTAGCAGCAGTTTCATGCCTCCCCAAAAACAAAACAATAAGTGCTGATGTAAAAGAAAACAAAATTGAAAAAGATGAAATTTTTATGCTTTAAATAATGAAAAATAAGGTCCTTGAAAATATGGGTTGCTGCATCTTTTGCTTTCTCTTGTATATTTCTTTACTATACACTATCTATGCTAACTCTAGAGTTGGCAGTGTTTATGTCATTCATGTTGTCAGTGTTGTTGAGATATTTAAGAAGCAAGGTACATTCTTTGTTTCTTTGATTATTACAATCCAGGTATTCTCTTAAGAGCAAACCAGCTATTAATAGCATTGAGATATTTTCTCTCTTTCTCTAAAACGTATTTGGTTTCTAAGAAACTGGAGAAAAGTGAAAGAAAGTTTTTTTTGACATTGGAGTTCTTTGTTTTTGTTGCGGAATTTAGCGTAGTAATGGATAAATATTTAATTTCGGTAGTTGATGATAAAATGAGAAGTAAAATAATAAATGGAAGAGATACAAGATTTACGTGGAAACCCTCCAATGTATATTGGTTCAAATAATAAATTATTTTTTAAATTTGATTTCATATTCCTTTTGATTTCCCTGCATTTCTCAATCAATCAAATAGGTATTCCTGTTCAACTTTTTTTTTTCCTATAATGATAATGTCCATCAATTTTTTTTTTTTTTTATCTTTAGCTAAAAATTTAGATTTCTAAAGAATCAGTGATTCTCTAATTTTTACCTTCCTCTCCTCTCTCTCTCGCGCTCTGCAATTATTTCTTTCTGGGCAGTTATTGAAGAGATAACGAAGGCAACTAAAATATGTGTTTTCAATACAATCAAACAGAACTGAAATGCTAATGACAGCTCCCATTCTTTATTTTGTTCTTCTGCTTTTTTTTATTTTTTTTTTTCAAATCTGATATTTTTTGTTTGTACATATTTGAAGACAACAAGATCACTCATTACCTTAAACATGATTTTTAAACATGATTTCATAATTTATTTGAATGAAAAACTTTTACGTTATAATTCTGGAAATCTTATTTTTTTTTCATGGCTATGCAGAGTCTAGATGTGGATATCATGGCTATGCAAAGCATAAGCAACCAAATTCCCTTCATTATATCTTTCAGGCCATTTGATTTCTCTCCTGGGTCTATCTCTGGCAATAGAATAGTCTTCACGATGATCTTGTTTAGTGGAATCATGAACCTCCGATGTGATCGGAGATGAGGAAATATTCTCCTTGCTAGAAGTTGGTATTTCAAACTCAAGCTCCACCTTCTCGTCGGTGTTCTTCGAATCACCTGTGTCAGAAGAGGAAGAACCGACAGTTTCTTTTCCAAGGAGAATTAGCACATCTTCATTGAAAGTAACATCCATACTGATAATTACTTTCTTAAGTTCAGGACACCACAAGCGATATCCTTTCATACCAGATGCATAACCAATAAATATGCATTTTCGAGCTCTAGGCTCTAATTTTCCCTGATTTACATGTGCATATGCAGGACATCCAAAAATTTCTAATAGGACATCCAAAAATTTTCAAATTCGAATAATCAACAGGATTACCTGACCAAACTTCCTCTGGAATCTTGAAGTCGAGTGATGTGTGTGGGGAACGATTTACCAAATAACATGCGGTAGATGCAGCTTCGGCCCAAAATTCTTTAGGTAAGGCAGCATTAGAGAGCATGCAACGAACTCTCTCCATCAATGTCCTGTTCATCCATTCTGCAACTCCATTTTGTTGAGGTGTACCAGCAACTGTGCGGTGTCTCACAATTCCTTCATTTTCTCAGAACGCATTGAAATCACCTCCACAAAATTCTAGACCATTATTGGTCCTGAGTCACTTGACCTTCTTCCTTGTCTTGTTTTCCATCAAAATCTTCCACTTCTTAAAAGTGGAAAAGACTTCATCTTTGTGCTTTAAAAAAATAAGCACTTCATCTTTGTGCTTTAAAAAAATAAGCCCAGACTTTACGAGAAAAATCATCAATAATGGTCAACATGTAACGATGTACTCCTTTTGAAGGGACACGTGAGGGTCCCCAAAGATCTGAATGAATATAGTCAAGGGTACCTTTGGTTCTATGAATTTCGGTACCGAAACTTAATCTTTTCTGCTTACCGAGAATGCAATGTTCACAGAACTCCAACCTACCGTCTAACCACACAAAAGACCTTTCTTGCTCAGGATGGTCATTCCTTTTTCACTTATATGGCCAAGACGCATATGCCATAATTTTGTGACATCTAAATCTGACATAGATGAGGATACAGCTACGGAACTTGTAACAGTAGATCCTTGCAACATGTACAAGCTCCCAGATCTATTAGCTTTCATTAAAATAAGAGCACCTTTAGAGACCTTTGGAACTCCACCTTCAGCTGCATATTTATACCCAAGGGACTCCAGGGTGCCAACAGGGTGCCAAGAGAGATAAGGTTCCGTTTCAAGTCAGGAACATGTCTAAACACTGGTTTAAAAGTTCTAATCATGCATCATATTTTAATTCTAATTGTTCCTTTTCCAACGGCCTTACACTGAGCATTATTCCCCATTAAGACAATACCACAATCAACAGATTCATAAGTGGTAAACCAGTCTTTATGAGGACACATGTGATAAGAACAACCAGAATCTAGAATCCACTCTATTTTAGATCTAGTTCCAAAATCAGTAACAGACAACTTCACCTTCGGACTCTTTTTGAGCAGTACTTGCTTCAGCTGAATTTTCTGAATTCTTCTGATTATTGTTTTCGCCCTTTTGCTGCTTATTTTTCAACTTAAAGCATTCTGAAATTACATGTCTGAAATTACATGTCTCTTTTTCTTGCAATAGCGACAAAAATTCTTATTATCTCGGCTTCTAGACTTTGATCTGGATTTACTTCTACTACTACTACCGTGATCCATAATTCTCCACCTAACAATTAATCCTTCAGCTTCATCCTTTGAATTATTCTCATAGTCATATTTTTCTTTTGATAAGAGATTTTGTTTGACATAATCAAAGGTTAGGGTCTCATTACTACTGTATAACATAATATCTTTAAAGTTACGGTATAACCGGGGGAGTGAGCAAACTAACAAAAATGCTTTATTTTCATCATTGATTTCAACATCCAAATTTTCCAAATCAACTATGATGGAATTAAACTCATCAAGGTGAGTTTGAATGGGTGTACCTTCGACCATCTTAATGGTATAGAGGCGCTCCTTATAGAGGCCGGGCTTCCTTGAGACCGAATCTTGTTGTCTTCGTCATATACAATGACTCCAACTTAAGCCACAAACCTGCAGCTGTATCCTCCTTGATAACCTCTCGCAGAACTTCTTTGGATAAACAAAGTTGGATTGCTGACAAGGCTTTTTCATCCAACTCTTCCCAATCTTCATCCGACATAGTATTCGGCTTTTTCGTCTTTCCTGCAAGGGCCTTTTTCAACCGATGCTGGGTGAGAACGGCCATCATTTGAACTCACCAAATGCCAAAATTAATTTTTCCATCAAATTTCTCAACATCAAATTTCATGACAGAAGCCATGTTGTGAAACCCAAATAAATATTACAACGCTCCGATACCAATTTGTTGTGGAATTTAGCGTGGTAATGGATAAATATTTAATTTCGGTAGTTGATGATAAAATGAGAAGTAAAATAATAAATGGAAGAGACACAAGATTTACGTGGAAACCCTCCAATGACGTGGAAACCCTCCAATGTAAGAGGGAAAAAACCACGGGGGCGAAGAGAGGAGTAAATGCACTATGAAAAATATGGAGGATACAAATGGATTTACACCCACACAAAATACACTCCAGATAACACCCTCACTACAACTCAATGAATATGGCATAGAGGTAGGTATAATATATGAAAAAATGGTATATGAAGATGAGTGGATAGTTTTAGAAGAATCTCTTGGAGGATTTTCTCTTTAGTTTCTGGATGCTAATGAATTTGCTCCAAGCAAGATTGCCTTATATATGGTGTATCACCATGTGAACAAACTCCAAGTATTCCTTCCATTGTTGAAAATGTGCCGTCCTAGTCCAAGTTAGCTCACCAACATAACCAACCAATATTAAATTTCATTAGCCACCCAAAGACTAGTATAAACCATGAAAAACATGTGGCCAACCAGTATGGACTTGAAGCGTGAATCTTAGAATTCTAAAGCAATTTTAACAGTTTTTTTTTTGTTGGATTTTGGTTGCCAAAAGTTTTTAAGCCTGACAGTGGTTCCACTGGAAGTGTTTATATGCCAAATTTGTTTTGGGTTTTTGAAGTTATTGTTCAAATAATAAATATTTTAAATTTAATTTCATATTCTTTTGATTTCCTGCATTTTCTCATCAATCAAATAGGTATTCCTTCAACTTTTTTTTTCTATAAGGTCCATCATTTTTTTTTATCTTTAGCTAAAAATTTAGATTTCACCTCAGCTTGTGAAGCTGAGGTGACTGTGCCAAACATGCAGGTTGCCATTTGTAGACCAGCTTAAATACTGCAGAACCGCCTTCACTAGAGCCAGCAATCAACTCTGGGGTGTGTATTTCACGAAAGTCTTCTGATTTTAAAAATGTCCTAACAACGAAAGTCTTCTGAATTTAAAAAATGTCCTAAAAATATCTGCACATTGATACAACTTTGTTCAGAAGGATGATTAAGGCAAGTAGAATGCCATTATTGACAATAAAAAAAAATTTCAACAAAAAGAAAATACATGTTGGGGGGGAGAAAGGGATAGGATCAGGGTGGGGCATTGGGTTTTGCCTGGACATACCTGCTTAGCATAATTCCATTACCAAACTTTTTTTTTTTTTCTCATTCTCTCTAGAATAATGTATCATACAATTTCTTTTTTTTATAGCCAATTAAAATAGGGATATTTAGTATTATTAAATTAAATTATAATTATTTTTTATTTATTCCGGTGTTTTTCTATTTATTTGTACTTATACATACTAGTTTAATTTTTAAGTTGTACAATGTATGTTATTCATATATACTCATTGTTTAAATATTAATAATTTGCTATCATAATAAAATATTTAGTCCTTAAAATTTTTAATTGAGTTAAGATATATAGAGTTCCGACAATTATGATAAACCTAAGAGACTAAATAATTATTTTTCCAACAATTAATTAATATTATTGAGCTCAGGGCCACAATAAGAGCATTTCCAAAGGGACAAATTATATATATACTAAAACAAAATCCAAAGTCACTGTTCATAGAATAGTGTTATACCAATGTTATACCAAATTTAATCAAAGTTAAGTCTTTTTTTTTTACAATTCCCATTTTGCCCTTCTTCTTTGTATCGGTTATTTACAGACAAAACGCTACTTCACATTCTCTAAATTCCACCGATCACAATCTCTTCCTTTTTCCTTGCCGACTTCACCTTCTCTTCTTTTCTATTTCTATGAACTGCTTCTAGATTATACATCCTTTTTTGGTAATGTTCTTTTTTATTTGCATTTAATTCTCTTTTTAATTTGTATTGTTTTCTTTTTTTCTTTTGTAAGAAACTTAAAAACACTTGGGGCAGAGATTTCGGTTTTTCCTTCTTTTCACAATGAAATTGAAATTAGAGAAATCAAACTTTTTTGTCTTTTGCTTTGCATGAAACCCATCTCTAGATTTCTTGCTAGATTTTATATTTGAAATTACAACATATCCTCAATATGTTCATATTCATTGATTCTGAGTTAATTAGTTAATTAGTTTCTTTGGATACTTATATTCAATTTTTCTTTGCTGTATCTCGATACATTGATGGCCTAGAAACGGGAGAATTTTGATCTTGAACTCACACTAACGAAGCTTAGACCTAAATTTTAGTATTTAGGATTTTAATTATCTAAATTATTTGTTATGGTTTGAAATTATGAGTGTATGTTTGTTTTGTGGATTTCTGTTTGAGGATTTGATATTTGCAGTGAAAGTCTGTTTTGTTTGGCTATTGAAGATTTTTTCCTTGAGCTTTTTATGATTGGAGATAATTAGATCTGTTATTTCTTCTAATTAGGTAGTTTGGCAACAAGTTATACAAAGTTTACACAAATCTTGCCTTGAGATTTCAATTACTGAGCTCAGTGGTCTCATTCTTTCATGGAATCATGCATAAAAGGAATAATTACTTTGTTTGTTTACTTTGGATAGATTCCTGGCATTACACATAAAATAGATTCCTGGCCACATAAAATAAGAAGAAGAAATAAAAAGCAATTCAGATTTTATAATTAAACAAAATAAAAAAAATGAAACATGTTACCTGAACTGCAGAAATTAGGAGCAGCAGCAGTTTCGTGCCTCCCCAAAAACAAAACATGTAGAAAACATAGTACATTCATGTTGCTAACTCTAGAGTTGGCAGTGTTTATGCCATTCATGTTGTTACTATTGTTGAGATATTTAAGAAGCATAGTACATTCTTTGTTTCTTTGATTATCACAACCCATGTATTCTCTTAAGAGCAAACCAGCTGTTAAGAGCATTGAGATATTCTCTCTTTCTCTAAAACGTATTTGGTTTCCTCTAAAACGTATTTTGGTTTTTTCTAAGAAACTGGGAGAAAAAGTGAAAGAAGTTTGTTTTTGACTTGGACTTCTTTGTTTCTTTGTTGGATTTTGGTTGCCAAAGGTTTTAAGCCTGACAGCGGTTCGCACTGGAAGTGTTTATATGGCAAATTTATTTTGGTTTTTGAATTATAGTTCAAATAATAAATATTTAAAATTGATTTCATATTCTTTTTGATTCCCTGGCATTTTCCTCAATCAATCAATGGGTATTCCTTCACAACTTTTTTTTTTTTTTTTTTTTTTTTGTTCCTATAATGTCCATCAATTTTTTTTTTTTTTTTTTTTATCTTTAGTTAAAAATGTTAGATTTCTAAATGACATGAAATGGTTCTTTAACTGTTACCTTTCCTCTCCCCTCTTTCTCTCTTCCCTCTTGCCAATATTTCTTTCTGGGTAGTTAATTGAAGAGATAAAGAAGGCAACTAAAATATGTGTTTTCCAATTTGACCATCAAAACAGAACTGAAAATGCTATGACAGCTCCCATTATTTTATTTTTGTTCTTCTGCCTTTTTTTTTTTTAAGGTCTGATATTTTTTTGTTTGTACAATTTTGATGAACGACAACTATGAATCATCATTACCTTAAACATGAATCATAACTTTATTTGGAATGAAAAACTTTTGCGTTATAATTCGATATCTTATTTTTTTTCCAAATGGCTATGCAGAGTCTAGAATGTGGATATCATAGACTGTGTTCACGATGAGTTCATCAACTAGCTTTTTGATCAAAATGCTTTCCTTCACCACAAGATTCATGTCCATCTCTCCTATATATATAATTTCTACTTTTAGCTATTTTAAGTGGATTTTCTTTGGTTATCAATTTTTTTTATGGATAAGCTTATTAAACTGTATCAGCATTCTTAAGCAAATTATAATACTTGCTGAGCACTAATTTCTTTGAATTTCTATCCATTCTATGTATTTCTTCAATGATAAAACTATAATATATCGAAAAAATTGTGACTAAGTAGTTTAAATTATTTTTTTATAGTTAGAATACCAAAAGCTTTTTCTTTGATAGGAAAAACTTCAAAATCTAAAGGTATAAAAATGAGTCTTTTTGTACAAATTTAGTAATTTTTTTAATAAGAAATAGTGAAACAAAAAAAATCTATTGATGGGTATTACAGCCCACAAGGAAAAAAAATATAAATTATACTTAAATCATTGCATATTGAACGCATCACCCTACACTCCTTAATTGGGTTTTGGGACTTACTGGGTTCCTGTTCTTTTAAAGGTCTTTATGTCTAAAGTTTTGTACTTTTACTGTTAATTTGAATGGAAAAAAAAAAAACGGAAAAATACACTTTATGCTATTTATTATACTTCTTTATGTAAAAATTATTTTTTAATAATATAAATAATTAATTTATATTATGGTTTTAATTGAGTAATAAATTTTTTTTCCTATGTTAACCTTTTGTATATGATCAATAATGTATTAATTTAAGTTTAATTGATTTTCTTAGAGAATTAATATTAGATGAAGGGTAATATAGTTAATTTACTCAAAAATTAATTGTAATTTAGACAAAATAGTTTTCTTAAGAGACAATGAAAATTTAAATGTGATAAGTAATCTCGTTATTAATCAAAGTTAAATTTGAAAACTGTTTTATTCTTCAATATCTGTACGTGTTAACAATTCTTGTAAATCATTGAATCGTTTCTTTTCCCTTTTTTGAAACTACTCATTTTATCTCAAATTATAAGTCGTTTTTGGCTTATTATTTTTTGTCAAAATATAATTGTTTTAATAAATATTATCACAAGTGACTATTTTTTTTAAAATAACTATTCACAAGTGAATGATGACTTATTTACAGTAAATGATGACTATTCACAAGTGGCTATTGTGACTTATTTACAGTAAATGATGACTATTCACAAGTGGCTATTGGTTTAAGATAAAAGATAATTTGATCAAATTACTCTTGGTTTATTATAATTTAGAAGAGTTAATTGTTTTCTTAATTCTTGTACAAAAACTTTAAATGACTTATATTTTGGGATAGAGGGAATATTAGTATTACCTCTTGTTTTTCTGTTTGGAATAAAAAAAATATATAGATTTCAATTTTAGCAATTCAGTTTTATGAAATTGAATATAATTACACCAAATTTCACAAAAATAGGTGAAATTTGCGAATGAATTTCACAAAACCAAACAATCCAATTTTTATGAGAAAACTACCCTTCTTCTTTTGCAAAGTCAATTTTTTAATTTTTATTTATTTAACTTATTTATTGTATCAAATTTGACTAAAACTATTTAAAAAATTTATATTTTTCAGAAAAATATTTTCTTATTATTTTGTGTTTTTTATTTTAATATTTTTAAATCTTTATTGTATATTTTTTTTACTATTAAGGAAGAAGATTCAAGTTAATATATATTAATCATTAATAAATGCGAATAATTATTAATATTATTTTTATTTTATATACTAAAAATATAAAAATTATATAGCATAACATAAATATAATTGGTTTTATTATTTATTTTTGTGAAATTACTTTCAAGATATTTCAGAAAATAAAATTAAAGGAATTTCAATTATGAATTTTTTTCTCTAACATGATTTTTTTAATTTAAAATCTGATTAAAATCTATCCAAATTAAATATTTATTAAAAATGCTATATTTATCATTGTTTCATTTTAGTTATAAGTATGTAAAAAAAAGATAGATAAGAACAACTTTAATTAAAAAGGTTGTCGCAATTAACCTTTTTATTAATTTTTTTAATAATAATATTTGATTATTTAGATACTAAATTGTTTAAAAATTAAATTAGTAACTAAAGTAGAGTTAATCCTGAGTAAAAAGAACTCAGATATTTTAGGTAACACAATACAAGCGGAATTAGGTTAGCCCCAACGAGGTTAGGGGCATATTGAGTAAACAAAAAAAAGTGCATAAATTTGGTCATTCAATATTTAATTAAATTATTATTTTATAGCTGAGAGGATGGGAATTAATGGAAACAGACAAAAAGTACAACAATAAAAAAGAGTTGAACAACTGCTATCAATTTTTTAATCAATTAAAGTCCAACGTTTCCACCGATGAAATTTTTAGCGTAAGCCGCCTTATTGAGATGTTACATCTTTCATTGTTGTATATACCGTTATTTTTTTAAATACTTATATTTTTATTTTCATAAAAAAAAAATTATTTAATATTTAAATTTACAATAATTATTGAATGAATAATTATTTTATCTTTAATTTATTATTATAAAATCATTCAATCACTTATTAATCGTATAAAGGATAAAAATGAAAAAAATAATTATTGTTTGTGAAATAAAAAATGGACAATATTTAAAATGTATATTAGTATTTTCTGCAAATTGTGATAAGTATGTAGAAAGTAAATATCTATTAATAAGATATGCAACAAGAGAGGAAAAAAAAAAAAAAGTAACATTTGAAATGTCAGGTGAAAATTTTTTTGAACTTTTAACTAGAAAAAAATTTTTTTATTATGATTAAAAATCTGAAAACACTTAACAGGCTTGGAATCTATGTGATGTCACGTGAAAATAATTAGTAGTTTTTTTTTTTCAAAATTGCCCTTTTAATTTTAATTAAGGATTTGGAATTCTCCATAGCACTGTTTAGCTTGGAGTTGAGTAAACTATTGGATTAATAAACAATTAAAATGCATATATTCAATTTTAATATTTTAAGTTTGACTTTGTTACCACCTGTTAAAATAATTATGTTAACTAAAACAAGCCTAAGCGTGTTAGGTATTGAAATTTATCAACTGGCAGAAAAATTCTTAGAGATCTCTTCTTGAAGATAAGAGAGAAGAGAAAAAAAATACATAAACTATGCTATTATATAAGCAAAAGCTAAACTTTAAAGCCATTGATGATAAAAAGATTTTTTAACGTCTGTTCTCTCTTAACTAAAACAGTCTGTTAAAATTATTACGGTTCCTTTTAATTTTATGTTTTATATAAAATAAATTTGAATTAGATATAATAAGTTAAGTATATTGGGAATTTTTTTATATTTACTTATTCAAAATTTGGCTAGCTCAACTATTAATTTAGTTTTAAAATTATTTGAATAAATTTTTGATTTGACTTCTATTTTTAAAAACTTAATTATTTTTAATTTTACCAAAAATTCTAAATCTAAACGATCCAAATGTTGATTTTAATTATGATTAAATTATTTTACTCATTGGGAAAAGAATTTTATAATTAAATACATTCATCATGAAATTATTTTAATAAATTTTATTAATTTTTTAATATATATAATTATTAAATATTTTATAGCTTTAATTAATCACGGCTAGATCTTGAACCTCTACTTTAAAGGTATTGATGATCGGGCGTACATGAAGACCCTGTAAAGTAACGTGATATTGTACAAATGTGAAAGGGCAATAATTTGGTGAAATGAAGGCATATTATTATCGCATCCAAATTTAAAATTGATGTCGACAAACGTGCACGGGACACGTGTTTATTATAAAAGAAGAGTACTTTTTTTTATATAAAAGCTGATGTAGTAGCCACAACTGTACTTGACAGTATTTATAGTTACTAAAATGACAAATATAGAATTCTAAATTAAGAGTGTTGGACGCGTTTTTTTTTTTTTTTTAAAATTAAGTTGATTAATTAATTGATCAATCTGCAACCCTTAGTGTTAACTTCCTTCCCATTTCAATTTATTTATCGTAGTTTTCATTTTAAAAAAATCTCTCTTTAATGGAAAATAATTTTTAGAGTATGGCAAAGACGATGACCTTTTAAGACCTATCGAAATATATTTTTAGTTGTAAACGAGAGTATTTCTAATCATTTATTAAAATAAAAAAAGACACAAAAATAAATTTAAAAAATCACTTCTTTGTTCCTTTTGGGTAATAAAGAAAAACTTTGTTGATTAACTTGTGTATGGTAGTTTCATATATTAGAAAACTAATTTACATGGACACGAATAACAGAAATACAATAATTTTAAAAAAAAAAAAAACATCCACACACTTAAGACACACTACAAAAAAAAGTAAAATAAATAATATTTTGAAAAAGAAAATAATTAATTTATAATCAATCATAAATATAAAATAATAAAATTACTTAATTTCTAATTTCAATACAATTATTTAAACTTAAAATATTATCACTGTTGAAAAAACGATAAATAAGTGTTACGCACATATTTTGAGTAGGCATACTATGCATGACTTTTGCTATTGTAATACTTTTTGATTAAAAAGCTTCGCAATATACTTAAGAAGCACATCTTAACATTAACTTTTTCATCATATCTGAATAGGATACAATTTAATAATGCATTTTACAGTCATTTATTTGTATAATTTATTATTTTTAAATGAATTTATAAAAGATTATTTCATTCTTTATAGGTACTCTACATAGACATGGCCACGGTTCCGGAACCGAACCGAAATTGTCCGGTTTCCGTTCCGGTTCCAAACCGTCCCGGTCCGTTCCGATCCGAGTTACAAAACCGACAGTTCCGTTGGTTTTCCGGCGATCGCCATTAATTTTAAATTTTAAATTGGATACAAAAGTTTAAAAAAAAAATTTTATGTGAACATAAAAATGGAAAAATACAGTTAAAAATTTTAATATGAAGGACCGGTTAAAAAAAAATTATTTGAACATTAAAAAAATTAAAAAAATACACAAAAAATTTTAAATTTTTGAAGATCGTTTTTAAAAAAATTTATTTGAACATAAAAAATTAAAAAAATACACCTAAAAAATTAAAAAATACTTCAATTAAAATTATTTTTTTAAAGACTTGAATTGTTTGAGGGTTCTGGATACATATATGACTTTTTTTTTAAAAAATATTTGAACTGGTATTTATATAATCCAACACTACATAAGGAAACATAATAGAACATCTTGAACTAATTTTTTTTTTAAAAAAATATTTAACAGCTTGGACGGTCACTACGATATCCTACCTCATTGGGTTTAGAGGAATCAAAGAGCCCACGTAGTTCTTAGCTTAACCTTATATCAATTATCACCCGCTTTTACTCCTTAACGCTATTTGCACCCACCGGTTGATGTTCCCCGTTGAGGACATCCATCGTAGTAAATCAAGATAACTGTGCATTTTCTTGGATTCTTCTTGGGCTCTTAGTTCGGCTTTGGTCCAATCAGTCACGCACGCTTGCCTGTCTCTAATGAATCGGGTCATACGAGCTGTGTTTACTCATAGTATGTTAACTCCCTAACCATCGTGTTCAGACTGTGCAGACCAGTGGAGCATCGGAGCTGCTAAAAATTGTGTTTGCAAGTAAAGAAAGAATTGAAAAGTTATTTTGCGTGACGACTCCACCAATCTAAAATTGGAAGAATCTGCATCTGCATAATTATCACTAAATCAAAAGAAGTTGATTAGATAATTGGTCAAATTCAGAAATAGAACTGATTCCCTTGTTCTTTTTTTTGATACATTTGCAATAAAAAAACTTGTTGAGCAACATCAAACACCACTTACTCCTTGTGTTGAAAATTGGTGGAATATTAGATTGAAAGAAGTAGAAATTAGAAGTAGATGAACTAGGAAACTTGAACAAATTTTCATTATATAATTGCATAATATTTGTTTAACTTCATGCACTAGAATAATACATTTTATATTAACATTATCTTCTACCTCAAGATTTAATACGTCATAATAAATAGTCAAATAATCACATAAAACATCCATTCTTACATCTAGGACATTACAATAGCAACAAGATAAAGAGGTGGTATATTTTTAAAAACTTAGATAACCATTTTTTTTTCATTTTCGAATAAATACAATCTTTAATAAATCATCATTTTTTGAAATTCTTTTAAGTGCAGTAACAATATTAATACACATAGGTAAAAATAAATAGATGTGGGATAATTAAACTCCAACTAAATTTATATGTAGCATCATTTAAAAATTTTTAAATAGTTCTAAAATTTTTGCACAAAATCTCCCAATTTTGTGGGATATAAATTAATATCGTCGAATATATTACAGTAACAAAAAAAACATAATAATTCTTTAGTTTAATAAAAGACTCGTTTAGTAATTCATATGTTGAATTCCAACGAGTTGGACATCCCTGGAAAACGTTTTGGTCTTTTATTTATTTTCTTTACAAAATTTAGCCCAATTTTCATCACTTGGGATGTGTCATAAATATGAAACATAAGCTTTTTTAATTGGAGAAATAAAAGAATCAAGAATTTCAAAAACCATCTTGTACACATAAATTTAACAACATGCATTGCACATCTTAATGAAAAAACTTTAACACCAATTATTTGGTTCACAAATTTTTTTTTAAGTTCAATAATTATCTAGTATTTGCAGATCATTATAAAATGAAATAGAAAAATTTTTTTGTCAACCTATATTCATCTTAAATTGAAAACAATTTACTTCATAAATATTATTTGCCAGTATGTTATCATCAAAAAACACGAAAACCAATAATTCTTTTTTGAATTTCCAAATCATTATCAATCCCAATGACATGTAATACCCATATAAGAATGCATTTGCCAATTATCACTCCAAACATCACAACAAATTGAAACACGAATTTTCAATTGAAGAAAATAAAAGTCTAAACTCTTTTTTTTCCTTTGTTAGATAAAGAAATAATAGTTCGTTTACAATTTCTTGGTACTCTTTTAGCACAAGGATTTAAAGCTTTTTTACAATTAATTATTTTAACAAACCTAATTTTTCACCAAAACTAAAAGATAAATGTTCGCCATAGAAATCATTTTGCTAATTCTTCTTTTTGTATTTTTTTCAAGAATATTTAAATAAAGAAGGTTAGAGCGTACCCGAAAATTTGTTGTTGAGACCCGATCCAACTCCTATTTTTGTTGGATTTTTGCTCCAAATGGCTTCCAAAATGATCCATAGCGCCCGCTTGTTTAAATTTATAAGATTTTCCACAATAATTGCAAATTACATCGTACATTTTCTCACCTTTGAATTTTTTTTTGAAATGAATGAGAATATGTTCGGCAACTTGTCTGCTCTTGTAACAATTGTTGCTCGTTGCTCTTGCTCTGGCTCTTCATCTTTCTTCAAATTGCTCATTAATTCGGATTCTTTGAGTTTGGAATATCCAAATTTTCATTTGGAAAACCTTCAAAATTAAATTGGTCGGAATCATATCATAGATGCGTTTGTAGGGATAGATGATCTCCAATTTTCCCTTTGCCCTTACCCGAATTTGGTTTTCCTCCACTTCCATTATATAATATAATATAATTTTGAAAATTGAATAAAAAAAATTAGAGAAGAATAATTATAATAAGAGATATTATAGAGTAGAGAAGAATAAATGAATAATATAAGTAGAGTGTAGTATATTGTGAGAGAGAGTAATTAGAGAGAGTTGAGATTTTTTTGTAAATGAATTTGTAAATAAAATGAGGTAATTATACGATAAATCCAAAATTCATTTTTCCAAAATATATACCTTAAAAACTAGCCGTTATATAGCCGTTTTATGGCTGTTGGAGGGGTAATTAGGACATTTCACGACAACAAAAAAAAAAAATCAAATAATTCTGACAGTTACAACGGCTAGAACCGCCGGTTCGAACCGCGGTTCGAACGGCTGGGAGAATCGGCGTTTGCCAGTCCGGTTCCGACGGTTCTCTGGAACTGCGGTTTTGTCTCATTGCAGGAACCGGAACCGAAGCCGGATTTTTCCGGTTCCGGTTCCGGTTCGTCCCAGTTCCGGTTCTCACCGGTTCCGGTTACGGTTTCCGGCCGTTCGAACGACGGTGCCGGTTCCCGAACCGTTAATTGGCCATGCCTAACTCTACCATATCACACGAGTTTAACACTAGCATGATATATACAGTTATCACTTTCCTTTGCTTTTTATTTTCCACTTCGCAGACGATGAAGAATTAAAAAACCGCCTTGTACTA
>NW_023591244.1:1505637-1568690 GCF_014843425.1 Jatropha curcas | reverse complement strand
TGGGTGAAGAAGAAACCCTTCCAGTGATTATTTCAAATAAACTCAAGAAGGAGGAGGAGGAGAAGTTAATTCAAGTCCTGATGAAGTATAAGAATGCTATAGGGTGGACTATTGCTGACATAAAAGGCATAAGTCCATCCATATGCATGCATAAAATTTTGCTTGAAGAAGATAGCAGGCCAAGGAGAGAAGCACAAAGGCGTCTTAACCCACCTATGATGGAGGTTGTCAAGAAAGAAATCGTAAGGCTTTTGGATTCTGGTGTGATTTATCCAATTTCGGATAGCAAGTGGGTAAGCCCCGTTCATGTTGTACCTAAGAAAACGGGCATTACTGTGGTAGAAAATCCCGATGGTGAGTTAGTACTCGAGGTTTCAAAATGGATGCGTGTTTGTGTAGATTACAGGAAACTAAATGCAGCACGAGGAAAGACCACTTTCGCTGCCATTTATTGACCAGATGCTTTGAAGGTTAGCGGGTAGAACTATATTGTTGTGAGATGGATATTCAGGTTTTTATCAAATTTCCAGTTGCACCTGAAGATCAAGAAAAGACAACATTCACATGTCCATTTGGGGAAACTTTTGCTTTACCGACGAATGGCCGTTTTGGGGCTTTTGCTGCCCCAGCAACGTTTCAACGGTGTTGGTAAGTATCTTTTCTTGATTTTTGTAGAGAACATTATAGAAGTTTTTATGGACGATTTACTGTTTTATGGAAATTCTTTTGATATGAATGTTTAATAAATTCTTTGAAAAAGTTTTGGGGAAAGATGCTTAGAATCTAACCTTGTTTCTTAATTATGAAAATGTCATTTTATGGTTGATCAAGGGCTTATTTTGGGGTCATATTGTTTCTTCTGTTTCTTCTAGGGGTATAGAGGTAGATAAGGCAAAAGTCGATGTTATAAAAATCTTTACCTTACCCCGTAAGTGTACGGGAAGTTCGCTCTTTTCTTGGACATATAGGCTTTTATCGGCGATTTATCAAGGACTTCTCAAATATTGCTCAACCTTTATGTAAACTGTTGCAAAAGGATGTTGATTTTCAGTTTGATGAAGCCTGTAAGCAAGCATTTGACATATTGAAAGAGAAGTTGATCACAGCCCCTATTGTTTAAGCTCCAAACTGGAATTTTCCATTTGAGATAATGTGTGACGCTAGCAACCATGCTATAGGGTCTGTTCTTGGGCAGAGAATTGGCAAGGAACCTCATGTTATTTATTATGCCTCAAGAACGCTTGATAGTGCTCAAAGCAACTACTCCACAACGGAAAAAGAACTGTTAGCTATTGTATTTGCTTTAGAAAAATTCCGTTTATTTGCTTGCACTAAAGGTTATATGTGTTTTCTGATCATGCCAGCTCTGCGGTATTTGTTGAAGAAGAAGAAGCTAAAACCTAGGCTAATAAGATGGATCTTGTTTACTACAAGAATTTGATATAGGAAATTAGAGGATAAGAGGGGATCTGAAAATTTGGGTGGCAGACCATCTTAGCCGGGTAACCTTTGACAGAGGAAACTCTTACCTTTAAAATGATGGGCATTTTTCCAGATGAGTATCTTTTTCTCTTTTTAGTGATAGTACTCCTGGTTTGCTGACATTGTCAATACTTTAGTACTAGATCTTGCCTGATGATGAACTAAGCCATGAAAAAAAATAAAATTTAAAAGTGATTGCCAAATACTATGCCTGGGATGACCCTTATTTGTGGAAATATTGTTCAGATTTCAAATAATAGAAGGTGTTGTCACTTAATGATGAGGTTGAGTCCATTCTTACATTTTCATTCTTATGCTTGTGGTGGTCATTGACCTAAACGAGAAACAGCTCGTTAAGGTTCTTGAATGGTGGATTTATTGGCCAACATTATCCATGATTTCATATATTTTTGTAAAGCTTGTCTAATTCAAAGAACTGGAAATTTAGGACATAGAGATCAAAAATGCCGCTTAATCCTATTTTTGCATTTGTGAAATTTTTGATGTATGGGGTATAACTTTCATGGGTCCTTTTTCCTGCTTTCTTTGGTTACACTTACATATTGCTTGCTGTGCTTGCTGTTGATTATGTTTCTAAGTGGGTAGAAGCTAAGGCTTGTCGAAATGATAATGCTAAAACTGTTGTGGATTTTGTGAAGTCTAATATTTTTTGCCAGGTTTGGAACTCCAAGAGCTATCATTAGCGATCGAGGGACACATTTTTGTAATAAGACAATGGAAGCCCTCTTCTAGAAATATGGGGTTACTTATCGAACTTCTACTGCCTACCATCCTCAGACAAGCGGGCAAGCGGAAGTATCGAATAGGGAAATTAAGTCAATTCTAGAGAAAACAGTGAGTCCAAATCGAAAGGATTGGAGTTTGCGTTTAGATGATGCTCTGTGGGCGTATTGCACAGCCTATAAAACACCTATAGGAATGTCTCCTTACCGAATGGTTTTTGGGAAACCATGCCATTTACCGGTGGAATTAGAACATCGAGCTTATTGGTTATTGGCTGTAAAGAAGTGCAATATGGACGTGGATGCTGTTGGAGAACATAGAGAAGTTGCAATTACAGAGCTGGAAGAGCATTAAGAAAATGATGCTTATGAGAAGTTCTCGGATTTACCAAGGAGGAAAACTAAGGCCTTTCATGATAATTCAATTTCAAGAGAAGCATTTTTAATTGGCCAGAAAGTTTTACTCTATCATTCAAGACTGAAATTGTTTCCAGTAAAGTTAAGGTCAAGAATGGATTTGTTGGTTATCAATATTTTTCCTTATGTGCAAGTGGAAATTCAGAGTTTAGAGGAACTAATAAAAATTTTTAAGTTAATGGCACCGATTGGAAAACATTGAAACCATTCTATGAGGGATTTCGAGTAGCAACAGAGGAAATATCATTGGAAATTCCTAAAGTTCAGGTTTGAAAGTAGGAAGTTTGAAAATAAAAGAGCAAATGAATAAAAAAAAAAATTCTTTTTGTTTTATTTTATTTATTTATTTATTTTTAGTCATCTTCTTTAATAAACTGATCCAATTTGATTATTTTTGGATGCAGAAGCCGTGATTTTTCCTTGGGACAGTTTAATGGAATATGAGATTTTAATAGGCCTTATAAGCGTCAAGTGTGGGCTTTTTCTTATTATATTTTGTTCTCCTATTTTGTTTTTGACTCATATATACAGCACGTGAGTAAGGTGAGAACAAAAGAAAAGAAAAGGAGAAGTGAATTTCATTCAGCCGACACTCCCAAACTCTCTCCTCCACGCGAAGCAGAGATTGTTCAGTCTCTGTTCAGATCGCCCAACGCCAGCAAAAATAGAGCCCAATCAGTAGCTTCGGAGCCATTCCCTCTTCTTCTAGTCGCAGTGTTCGAAGGTTTTGTACCCAATAGAAGTGTTCGAAGGTTTTGTACCCAATAGATGCGTCCCCCTGTTTTGGTTTTAGATCACAAGTCCAGCAATTCAGGTAAGTTTTCTTGGACATAAATTTCAATTTCTGTTTTTATTTGCTTGGATTTGTGTTGGGTATTACATTGGGACAATGTAAGTTAAGTGTGGGGGAGGAAATTTTGAGCTAGAAAAATCATTAATATGAAATAGGGTTCTAATTTTGCTGTAATTTGGGTTCAATTGCTAATTTGTTTTGGTTAAATTTTGCTGGGTATTGTAATAATCAGCAGCGATTTTGTTGGGTCTTGTTAAAATGTGAGTAATTTGTTCTAATATTTGCTTGAATTTGATATTGATTTTGGGTAGCTGAAATTCTGATGATTAGGGAATTTTATCTTAACTTAGGAACAGCCCTTTGAATTTCAATAGAGAAGCCTCTTAATTACCTTAAGTAAAGTTTAATTTGTAGCTATTATCTCTTGGTCCATGTTAGGAATAAATTATTGAATTTTAGTTTATTCTTTTTTGACATAATATATGAGGCTTGAATGGAAAATCATGGTAAATTTTTTGGGAATTGCTTGATCATAATTCACATCCATTGCTTTTCCATTTATTGTATTAAAACGGCTTGGGGTATGGGAGATGGTATGTGTAGTGTTTACTTTTGAATTTAAGGTTACCGAGAAAAAAAAAAAAAAAAAGCAAGTAATTTTAAATTTAAGACTTGAGGCAGTCAAGGTACTCCGCTGTCCGAGTTTGGGCAAAAGAGTAGTGTTTAGTAGCCACTTGAGTTTGTGACTCCAAGTTACCCGCAAGCGGGTTACCAATGATGACCACCACTCAGGCAATTGATTAAAATGTTCAAGGCACAAAAAAAAAAAAAAAATAATAATAATAAATAAATAAAAGAAATAATAAAAAGTTCAGCATTATTTGTTTTGTGTGTGATTGCAATGATTTTCTCGTGACCAAGCTGTTTAACAAGTAATTCTTTAAGCAATGGTTTAATTGATTATTGAATTTAAATTCCATGTTTTAAAAATTACAAAGTTCAAGCCTAGTCTATTATTGTTTGAAAGATGTAATTCAATTCTTTATTCTCCATAGATTTCAGATTTGGAATATTCAACTGCAACTTTACTTTGTAATTAGGTTGCTTTTCTAAGGATTGTTCTTATAAGGAGTTGTTGAAGAGTTGGTGTGAATTTCCTTTTGTTGTAGATTGAGTTTTCCCTCGAGGACAAGCAAATATTTAAGTGTGGGGGAATTTGATGGGTTTATTATTTGTGCCCGAATAACCTATGAAGAATGTAACTATTTTTAGTTCATTATAATTTGGCTATTTTTGAATGGGTTTGTTGGTCTTATGTGATTAAATAGATGCAAGTATTAGTTGACTCTATTATTTGCCTTTTTGGCGATAAAATCACTAGTCAGAGGATGAGAGCTGCTGATTCTTTTTGGAAGATTTATTCAATAGGTTTTGAAGAATTAGAGGAGGATCAGGGATTTATTTTTGTTGGATTTGCATTTGATTGTAAATATTATTTTTTCAGTTTCCTTTGGAAATAGTCTTTCTTCTTCTCTTCATAAAAGGGAGAGATTGGGCTATTAGGTAGGGATATCAGAGTTTTGGAGTAATAATTCTTTCTTTAGTTTGTAAAGCTTGGAACATGGCCATACGTGGCTAAAATTTCTTTTCAATTCCAGCTTAAGGTTTAAAATCAAGTGCTAGTTCTTACGAAAAGTGTTTGTGAGATATTGTTTCTCTTACTCATTTAACTCTTCAATATTTTGTTTATCCTCTTGCAATTTAATGGTTTAGATGGATATTGTTGTTCTATTTAATTAAGTAAATGGCCAGTTATTTGATTAATTTAGAGTGACAGGTGCTAGTTTAATACAATCAAATCAAGTTAATTTGTTTGATTTGAGTTAACAATTTGTAGCAATAATATAGCTTGTTTAGAAGCCAGATTTTTTCAAGTTATATTAAAGGGATAAACGAATCTTCTTGAATAGACTACACATGTTGTTTTATTAGATTGATTGGGTCTTTCTTATTCTTAATGCTACCCAATATATTTTAATTTTAGGGCGTGTTCCGTTGTCAAAATTTAAGTATTTGGTAAGGGATTAATCAAAACGCGTTGTCTGCTTATTCTGTTTACTACGGAAAGACTAGGTTTGTTAATAGCATTTTTGTAACCATAACCCAATTTATTGATTATGTTAATGAGTCAATTTGAATTCAGTGATCAACACGAAGAACTAGTACAAGATTGGACCTTGGCTGGAAATATTTCTCCAAATTGAATTTCCCATTTTTAAAATTACTATTTTTTGCTTAGATTCAATAATTTTTTCCAATCCTGCCATTCATAATCATTTTTACTTTCTGATTAAAAATAATATTTTTAATCTCTGAGTCCCTGTGGATTCGACCTAACTCACCATTTCTTCAAGCTCTTTAAATTGGTTAGTGTTTAAATTGGTAGTGAGATTATTAATTTTGGCGGATTCGACACCGGCCAAATTTTGGCGCCGTTGCCGGGGACTAGAGTTAATTAATTATATATATTTTTTTTATGACCAGATCAGATAGTACAGGTGATCTCCAATACGATTTTGAAATCGAGAAAACTGCTAGACGATTGAGAAAAGAGGCAAAGCAGAAGAAACAATTGTCTATAGCTACTACAGTAACTCTAGAGCAAACAATTGATCCTGAAGTTCCTACAACTACTTCACACCCAGAAGAGACTGTTGTTCTTGAACTTTCTGAAAGTTTAGGTGAGTTTGAACGGAGATGGCTGATCAGGGAACATTAGGGAGTGGCAACACCTTCCAATTAATCAAAACTTCCTCTTTGCATCAACATACCCAGCCTTGGAGACTGCATTTGAGCTTAATCAGGTTGATCCAATTATTGCCCACATTTTAGAGGTTTGTTGGATGAAGATCCTCACAAACATTTAAAAGAATTTCATGTGTATGGCTTCTACCATGAAACCCCATGGAATTTTCTGAGGAACAAATTAAAATTAAGAGCTTTTCCTTTCTCTTTAGCCGAATTCTGCCAAGATGGTTATTTTATTTGCCTATCCGGATCTATTACATCATGGACAGAAATGGTAAGAACTTTCTTAGAATAAATATCTTTTTTCCTGCCATCAAGGGCTGCCAGGCATTAGAAGAGATATTTGTGGGAAGTCGACAAAGAATAATGAAACCTCTACATGAGTATTGGGAGAGAGATTTTAAGAAAATTGTGCGGCAAGCTGTCCGCAAAAATGGATTTTCTATCAAGCCTTAATTACAGTATTTTATTGAAGGTTTATTACCTACTGGAGGGCAAATGATAGATGCAGCAATTGGTGGAAGAATTGATAATTAAAAACTCCCTGAAGCCGCAAGGGAATTGATTTCCACGATGGCTGCAAATTCTCAACAGATTTCGGTCTCGGCCATGAACCTTCGAGAAATATTAATGAGGTAAGTGTTTTCTTCTCTTTGAAAATAAAATTAATGATTTAACATCTTTGGGTTCAGAATTAGTTGTAGGAAAAGGCAGCAAGTTAAAGCTTGTGGAATTTGCGCCTATACTGGACCATTCCTAAGACATGTGTCCAAACTTTGCAAGATTGAAAGTCAAGAACAAGCCAATGCAATGGGAAATTTTTCAGGTCCTCAACGGAAATAATGATCCGTATTCAAACATTCTATTAAATCCGGGCTTGGCGAGACCATCCAAATTTGAGCTACGGAAAACAAAAGCTGTTCAAATTTTCCAAAATTTCAGAATAGCAGCCAGCACCCTGATCATGGGTCTCTAGTTCAGGTATGTTCTCTTGAAGACATTGTTAAATCACTTATTGTTAAATCACTTGCTACTAACACTATGCAATTTCAGCAAGAGACACGAACTAGCATCCAAAATTTGGAGAACCAAGTTAGCCAATTAGCCACTTCATTGGGTAAGTTAGAGTCTCAAGGTAAGTTACCTTCTCAAACTATTTTGAATCCGAAATAGAATGCAAATGCAATTACTTTGAGGAGTGGCAAGGAGCTGGAAATTCCAACAGAAAAAAATTGTGTACGTGACTTGGTACCAGAGGAAGAAGTAGAGAAGGTCAAGCCAACCGATGGTGCGGAGTTGGAGAAGTCTGAAATTCTGAAGATTCAGCCCCCTTCAAGATTTGCCAAGTCTAAGGAGGAAGAAGAAGACGGAAAGAAAGTTCTTGACATATTCCGGAAAGTGGAAATTCAATATTCCACTACTCGATTTATTCAAGAAAATAACCCAGGTACCAATGTCTAAAGGTTGGGCACTAATAAAAGAAGATATCTGTATATTGATGTGGGAGAAATGTGTCTGCTGTGCTTCAAAGAAAATTACCCAAAAATGCAAAGACAAAGGTATGTTTGCCATACCTTTGTCAAATGGTTAATTTTTCGGATTGGATAGGGAGTGTGATTAGGGCATAAAAATGTAAGCTGTAATGCCTTATTCTATTTATTTGCAACTAAATGTTGGCCCTTTAAAAGAAACTGGGATACTTATTGTTCTTGCCGATAGATCTATAGTTTACCCCAAGGGAGTGTTGGAAGATGTGTTAGTTCAGGTGAATAACTTAATATTTCCAGCGGATTTTTATGTTATTGATATGGAGGATGATAAATCTTCTAATTCCTGTAATTTACTACTTGGAAGACCCTTTCTTAGTACCGCTAGAACTAAGATAAATGTGTATGAGGGGACATTAACTATGGAATTTGATGGTGAGGTGATTAAATTTAATGTTTATGATTGAAACCATTGACTGAAAAAGTGCTTCATTTAATTGAAGAAGATAAGCTTAAGGTTGTCCAAGTACTTAATCAGGAGCCTGGAAAGCTTGAAGAAAATGAAGAAAAGTTTGTGATTGAAGAAGAATTGCATGAAGTGGTGCTTGCATTAAAAGCACAAGACCCTAAGGTAAGCGATGGACCTATAATTAATTTACCTAAATGTCACCATGCTCTTTTGCCTTCTGTTTTGCAGCCACCAAAATTGGAGCTTATAAATAGAAATAGTCCTTTAATAGCTATTTTAGCCAATATTTTATATGCTATTAATAGTTAATTACGTCAAAAACATATGGATAGAAATATAATTTCCCCTTATTTTAATTATCGTTTAGTATTTACAGCTACAACAATTATTGCTGGCCGGTGGCAGAACCACAATCCATTTTAGTAGTACAGTTTTTTAATTCTCATCGTCTGCGAAGATGGAAAATAAAAAATAAATACCAATTATATTTATGTTATGCTTATATTTTTATGAAAAAAGTATATAAAATAAAATAAATAATAAAATTATTGCATTTATTTAATGATAAATATATATTTAACTTGTAATTCTCTCTCCTGAATAGTAAAAAAAAATATTAAATAAAAAGATTTAGAAATATTAAAATAAAAAATAAATAATAAGAAAATATTTCTGAAAAAATATAATTTTTTAAAATAGTCAAATTAACAAGATAATAAGAAATAAATAAAAATTTTAAAATTGACTTTGTAAAAGAAGAAGGGTATTTTCTCATAAATATGGATTGTTTGGTTTTTGTGAAATTCATTCGCAGATTTCACCTATTTTCTGTGGAAATTTGCGTATTTATTTTTGTGAAATTTGGTGTAATTATATTCAATTTCATAAAACTGAATTCCTAAAATTGAAATCTATATTTTTTTTATTCCAAACAGAAAAACAAGAGGTAATACTAATATTCCCTCTATCCCAAAATATAAGTCATTTAAAGTTTTTGCACAAGAGAAAACAATTAACTCTTCTAAATTAATTTGATCAAATTATTTTTTATCTTAAACTAATAGCCACTTGTGAATAGTCATCATTTACTGTAAATAAGTCATCATTCACTTGTGAATAGTCATCATTCACTGTAAATAAGTCATCATTCACTTGTGAATAGTCATCATTCACTGTAAATAAGTCATCATTCACTTGTGAATAGTCATCATTCACTGTAAATAAGTCATCATTCACTTGTGAATAGTCATCATTCACTGTAAATAAGTCATCATTCACTTGTGAACAAAAAATAATAAACAAAAAACGACTTATAATTTAAGATAAAAGGAATAGTTTCAAAAAAGGAAAAAGAAACAATTCAATGATTTACAAGAATTGTTAACACGTACAGATATCGAAGAATAATACAGTTTTCAAATTTAACTTTGATTAATAACGAGATTATTACCTCCATTTCATAATACTTATCACATTTAAATTTTTAAGAAAACTATTTTGTCTAAATTACAATTATTTTTGAGTAAATTAACTATATTACCCTTCATCTAATATTAATTCTCTAAGAAAATTATTAAACTAAATTAATAATTATTGATCATAGGTTAACATAGAAAAAAAAATTATTACTTATTAAAACCACAAATGTGATAAATATTTGAGAATAAACTATTTTCTCAAATGTAACAAGTATTATGGAACAAATATAATGTTATAATTTTTTCAAATAATAAATAAATTAGATTAAAAAAATATTTTTTTAAGTGACTTTGTTTAAGGCTCTTGAATGACACTTAAAATAAAACAAAACAAAGAGAATATATTATTTATAAAAATTATTTATAAAAATATTATCTCTAAAAAAACTATATATTATATTAAAATAAATTACTTTTTAGTTCCTTTGGTTGAGTAGAATAACTTATTTAGTTTGTTTGTGTTCCCACGTACTTGTTGGACCGCTGAAATAAATAAAAAAACTTCAAAAATGTATACTTCATGCTATTAAATGCTATTAAAAAGAACACAATATCCTTTATCCTACTTTATAATCATTTAATAACCATTAATTAATTTTAGTTTTTTAATAATAATATAAATTAATTATTTATATTATTAAAAAATAATTTTTACATAAAGAAGTATAATAAATAGCATAAAGTGTATTTTTCCCTTTTTTTTTTCCATTCAAATTCACTGTAAAAGTACAAAACTTTAGACATAAAGACCTTTAAAAGAACAGGAACCCAATAAATCCCAAAACCCAATTAAGGAGTGTAGGGTGATGCGTTCAATATGCAATGATTTAAGTATAATTTATATTTTTTTTGCCTTGTGGGCTGTAATACCCATCAATGGATTTGATAATAGACTATACTACTTTTTAATAAGCGTAAGATTATTTAGTACGAATATATAATAATTATTGTAAATAGAAGTGTTATAGAATATATAATAATAAAATATAAACTAAATAATAATTAAAAATTATAACGATAAGGGTAACATGCAAATTAGTGTTGAACAAGCAAATGTTGAACAAGCAAACTTAGCCGCGCTTTGCTGCGGATTCAAATTAATTTTATCGATATAGTGACTAATTTTATTGATATAATTACTATTTATTGTGTATTCAAATTTTTATATATTTTTTCATGGAAAAAAAAAATATTCATTTGATAGGTTTTTTTGTTTCACTATTTCTTATTATAAAAATTACTAAATTTTTACAAAAGACTCATTTTTATACCTTTAGATTTTGAAGTTTTTCCTTTCAAAGAAAAAGCTTTTGGTACTCGAACTATAAAAAAATAATTTAAACTACTTAGTCATAATTTTTTCCATATATTTTAATTTTATCATTGAAGAAATACATAGAATGGATAGAAATTCAAAGAAATTAGTGCTAAACAAGTATTATAATTTGCTTAAGAGTGCTGATACAGTTTGATAAGCTTATCCATATTATCCATAAAAAAAAATTGATAACAAACAAAAAAATCACTTAAAATAGCTAAAAGTAAGAATATAATAGGAGGAGATGGACGTTGAATCTTGTGATCAAGGAAAAAGCATGATCAAAAGCTAGTTTGATGAGTCATGTGAACACAGTCTATCGATATCCCACATCAGACTCTGCATAGCCATGAAAAAAAAAAATAAGATTTCCAGAATTATAAAAACGTTAAAAGTTTTTCATTCAAATAAATTATGAAATCATGTTTAGGTTAATGAGTGATCTTGTTGTCTTCAAATAGTACAAACAAAAAATATCAAGAGTTAAAAAAAAAAAAAAAAAAAAAAAAGCCAGAAGAACAAAATAAATATAGAGCTTCGATTAGCATTTCAGTTCTGTTTGATGGTATTGAAAAACACATATTTTTAGTTGCCTCTCGTTTAATCTCTTCAATTAAAACTACCCTAGAAAGAAATATCTGCAGGAGCGCGAGAAGAGAGGGAGGAAGGTTAAAAAATTAGAGAATCATGATCTTTCAGAAATCTAATTTTTTAGCTAAAGATTAAAAAAAAAAAATTGATAAAAAAAAAAAATTGATGGACATTATAGAACAAAAAAAGTTGAAGGAATACCCATTTGATTGATAAGAAAATGCAGGAAATCAAAAGAATATGAAATCAAATTTAAAATATTTATTATTTGAACTATAACTTCAAAAACCCAAAACAAATTTGCCATATAAACACTTCCAGTGGAACCACTGTCAGGCTTAAACCTTTTGGCAACCAAAATCCAACAAAAAAAACAAAGAACTCCAATGTCAAAACAAACTTTCTTTCACTTTTTTCCAGTTTCTTAGAAACCAAATACGTTTCAGAGACAGAGAGAGAATACCTCAATGCTTTTAACAGCTGGTTTGATCTTAAAAGAATACCTGGATTGTGATAATCAAAGAAATGTGATAATCAAAGAAACAAAGAATGCACTATGCTTCTTAAATATCGCAACAATAGTAACAACATGAATGGCATAAACACTGCCAACTCTAGAGTTAGCAAAGATAGCATACACTAAAGAAATATAAAAGAGAAAGCAAAAGATGCAGCAACCCATATTGTCAAGGACCTTATGTTTCATTATTTAAAGCAAATTTTTATCTTTTTAATTTTGTTTTTCTACATCAGCATTATTGTTATTGTTTTGTTTTTGGGGAGGCACGAAACTCCTGCTGCTCCTAATTTCTGCAGTTCAGGTAACATGTTTCATTTTTTTTATTTTGTTTAATTATAAAATCTGAATAGCTT
Organism: Jatropha curcas; assembly: GCF_014843425.1. The sequence goes on along the minus strand of NW_023591244.1, from coordinate 1,556,231 downwards.
TTTATTTCTTCTTATTTTATGTGTAATGCAAAGAATCTATCCAAAGTAAACAAACAAAGTAATTATTCCTTTTATGCATGATTCCATGAAAGAAGGAGAACACCGGGCTCAGTCATTGAAATCCCTAGGCATGATTTGTTGCCAAACTACCCAATTAGAAGAAATAACAGATCTAATTATTAAAGAATAATATTGATGCTGAAGCGTCTTCATTACTGTGTAAGGTTAGAGATATATACAAAGGTTAGAGATATATACAGCAGAGTTTGTTTACAGAAGAACTCTATCTACATACAAAACTCAACCATAAATAGGACTCTATCTATGTACAACTACAACAGAAATTATCAGCTCCCTTTTGAATGGGAACTGTAATTATCTGTTGACTCTATTATGCCCCCTCAAGTTAGGGGTGAACTCAACAACACCTAACTTGAACAACTGATGACAGAAAAGTTTTTTAGGCTGTGCTTTGGTTAATGAATCAGCGAGTTGATCAGCTGAATGAACATGTTGAATCCGAATAATCTCTTGATGAACTTGATCTCGGACAAAGTGAAAGTCCACAGCAATATGCTTCATCCGACTATGAAATACCGGATTTTTACAAAGATAAGTGACACCAACATTATCACAATAAACAGTGGGTACTTGTGCCAATCTTATATGAAGTTCCTTTAGCAAATTCATTATCCAATTTGCCTCTGCAACTGCACCAGCAACAGCCCTGTATTCAGCTTCGGTTGAAGACCTGGCAACTGTTCTTTGTTTTTTTGAGGACCAGCTAATCGGAGAGGTTCCTAGATATGTGATATAACCAGATGTTGAGGAACGATCATGGGGATCACCAGCCCAATCTGCATCGGAATATACTTGTAGAGTCATAGGAGAAGAACGTCTCAGTAGTAACCCATACTGCATTGTATGATTTAAGTACCTGAGTACTCTCTTTACTGCTTGCCAATGTATAACTGTCGGTGAGTGCATAAACTGAGACAATTTATTAACTGCAAAACTAATATCCGGTCGCGTAAATGACAGATATTGTAGTTTTCCCAGAACCTCACGATATTGTTTAACATCTGTAGCAGCCGAGCCATCATCTAACCGAAAAGTAACTGAGCTGGACATGGGAGAATGCACACCCTTGCTCTTATGCATATTATACTTCTGCAGTAATTCATAAATATATTTGGATTGAGACAAAACCAACCCTTCAGATTTATGCAACACCTCCACTCCAAGGAAAAAATGTAAGGCACCCAAGTCTTTAAGTGAAAAACGGTTGGCAAGAGCAGTAATCATATGAGAGAGAGCAGTCTTAGAATTCCCAGTAACAATAATATCATCTACATATACTAAAAGGTAGATGATAATGCCTGACCGATTAAGTATGAACAAGGAAATATCAACATCATCTACATATACTAAAAGGTAGATGATAATGCCTGACCGATTAAGTATGAACAAGGAACTATCAGACTTGGCCCCAATAAAACCATAGCTGAGCAAAAAATTATTTAAGGACATAAACCATGCTCGCGGTGCCTGCCGAAGACCATAAATAGCCTTATGTAGTCTGCAGACATAATCTGGATGAGTTGAGCTTTCAAAGCCAGGCGGTTGACTCATATACACTTCATCATCAAGCTTCCCTTGAAGGAAAGCATTGTTAACATCCAATTGACGCAAGGGCCAATTTTGTTGACATGCTATAGTTAAAACCAATCGAAGGAAAGCATTGTTAACATCCAATTGACGCAAGGGCCAATTTTGTTGACATGCTATAGTTAAAACCAATCGAACCGTAGCAGGCTTAACAACTGGACTAAATGTAGAGTGATAATCAATACCTGGCCGCTGAGTGAATCCCTTAGCAACAAGCCGTGCCTTGTATTTGTCAAGCTCACCATTCGCTTTATACTTAATCCGAAACAGCCACTTGCACCCAACAACATTTTGATTTTGTTGTTTGGGAACCAATTCCCAAGTTTGATTTCGAAGCAAAGCATCAAATTCATCCCTCATGGCTTGTTGCCAATGAGCATCATGCTGGGCCTGTTTAACAGTGGTAGGAACATTGCGATGTGGAACAACTGCAAGATAGTCAAAAATCTGTTTCGGTTTGAAGATATTATGCTGTGACCGTGTGACCATTCGTGTGGGTTTAGCAGGAGTGGGAGTTACTGTTGGGGATGTATGACCAGAAGAAGTTGACACAATTGAATCCAAAGTAGGGACAGAAGGTGAGGAAGAAGTAGTACCTGGAGATGGAGAGGATTCTGAAGACCCCTCATGTACAACGGTTGAAGCAGATGAAGATGTAGGTGTGGCCACTCGACAAGGAGCTGCTGTCTTATTAACAGAAAGTGGCACTGGTATATACTCATTCAACGTGAGGTCAGATTGCAAACTAGACTTCTGCTCATTATTAACATGATGTTGAGAGTACCAAGTAGTAGCATCTATAGTGGACTCAATATCTTTGAATATGGTCTGATAAGGAAAAATGTGTTCCAAAAAAATCACATCTCGAGCAAGAAATAATTTTGAGGCGAAAGGATCAAAACATTGATGGCAGTGATATTGGGATGAAAAACCTAGATAGACACATGGACGCGATCTCGGTTCAAGTTTATGACTAGTGTATGGTTTGAGCCAAGGGTAGCACAGAGTCCCAAATGTACGTATTTGAGAGAAAGAAGGATCACAATGAAAAAGAATTTGATATGGTGAGTGAGAAGCAAGGGTTGCCGAAGGGAGACGATTTATTAAAAACACAGCTGTGGCACATGCAAAGGACCAAAATTTGTACGGAAGAGATGCTTGATGTAATAAGGTTCGGGCAGTTTCAACTATGTGACGATGTTTTCTTTCAGCCTAAGCTACACGCTGAGGTGTGTATGGTGGTGACACCATGTGTTGAATTCCAGTGGAAGAAAGAAAACTTTTAAGACCTGAGTATTCACCCCTCCATCAGAATAAACAGTTTTTATTTTGAGCTCAAAGAAATTTTCAACAGTTGATTTAAAGGTGGAAAATATGGGTGCAACATCACTTTTTTTGGTAATAGGAAAAATCCACGTGTATTTCGAATAATGATCAACAAAAATGACCTAAAACCTCTTTTTATCAATTGATTCTATTGAAGAGGGGCCCCAAACATCCGTATAAATAAGTTCTAATGGCTTAGTGCTTGTTAATGTATTATGCGAAAATGGAAGTCTGGTACTCTTATTACAAAGACACGAATTACATGAAGAGAACATGTTGAACTTAACACAAGGCAAGGAATAAGAATGTATCACTGACTTAAGAGTACGGACATTGGGGTGACCTAGACGACGGTGCCAGACCTCAAGACTTGGTAATGACGCAGCGAAATTGGTAGAAAACTGGACAGACTTGAAATGTTGAAACGGCCACACATACAGATCATCTTTATTCATCCCGCGAACCAGAGGTGCCCCCGTGCTCAAATCCTTCACAAGAAAATAATGGGGAAAGAATTCAATGGATGTATTTGTTTGCTTAGTAAACTTTGAAACAGAAATTAATTTCTTTTTAATGTCAGGAGCACAAAGAACATTAGATAAAGAAAAATTGCGGTTGGGTGTAGAAAGAGAGACAGAACCTGTATGGGTGATAGGAATACTGTTACCATTGCCCATAGTGATACATTCGGAGCCTGTATATTCATGCGGAGGCACAAGATTCATGGTAGTATCCGTGACATGTTGATTAGCTCCACTGTCCACCAACCATGGATTATAATCATGAGTGTTATTTGCAGCAAACATGGCTTTGGCTTCAAAATGATTGTGAGAACAGGAACGGCAGTCAGATGCTATATGTCTGTAACGCCCACATAACTGACACTGAGTTCTGGGCCGATTAGAAGGCCTCCAACCTTGCGATTGTTGTTGTGGTCCTTGGAAAACTCGCTGATTATTATTGCTGAATGGTCTGAGATTGCCATAATACTGAGGACGGAACTGTCCAGTAGAGGTTCTTGAGCCTGATGAATTATGCCCACGACGGTTGAAACGTGATCCGGATGCATTTGAGCTGAAATTATTCCCATGAGGTGATTGTGCAATTTGAACCGTAATAGGAGCTGCTGGTTTTTTTGCTGCCTCATGCTTGAGGAAAAGTTCATGATCAGCAAGCTTGTCTTGCATCTCTTCAAAACTGATAGGAGTGTCTCTGGCACGAATCGCAGCACTAATTTCTTTATAGTCCGGCCACAGTCCACTGAGTACTTTGACAGTAAGCTCAGATGCATCAATCGGAGAACCAGCTGCAGCTAACTCGTCTGAAATTGAGCGTATCTCTCTCAAGTAATCAGTGATTGATTTGCTGTCTTTACTGATTTTGGACAGAATGTCTCGAAGAGTGAAGATACGAGTCTGAGATTTGTTGGCATATGTGGTATGTAGATGATCCCAAGCCTGCTTCGAGTTCAAGGATGAAGCAACAGCCGGTGCTATTGTGGGTTCTACGGATGCTATTAAGGCATTACGTATAAGATTGTCTTGTCGAAACCAGACCTTAAAATCAGGATCAGTTTGAGACAGTGGGGAAATAGAACCATCAAGAAAGTGAAGCAGGTCATATCCACACATGAGAGTTAGAACTTGTGCCTTCCATGTGGAGAAATTTGCACTACCGGAAAGTTTGATTGGCAGTTGTGAGGCTGGATTAAAGGTGATAATTTGATGTAATGGGGGAACAACGTTGGCAGCACCAGGTGCGAAGGAGTGCACAATAGATGGTGTGCTAGGTGATTCTGACATGATGAAAGTCTATTGTAGAAGCAAAAGGAAAGAAGAAGATAGAAAAAAAACTGATTCTCGTTAGAGAGTTAAGCTCTGATACCATAAAGAATAATATTGATGCTGAAGCGTCTTCATTACTGTGTAAGGTTAGAGATATATACAGCTCTGATACCATAAGCGAATAATATTTATGCTAACGTCTCATTACTGTGTAAGGTTAGAGATTATCCAAAGTAAACAAACAAAGTAATTATGCCTTTTATGCATGATTCCACGAAAGAAGGAGACCACTGAGCTCAGTAATTGAAATCTCTAGGCATGATTTGTGTAAACTTTGTATAACTTGTTGCCAAACTACCCAATTAGAAGAAATAACAGATCTAATTATCTCCAATCATAAAAAGCTCAAGGAAAAGATCTTCAATAGCCAAATAAAACAGACTTTCACTATAAATATCAAATCCTGAAACAGAAATCCATAAAACAAACATACACTCATAATTTCAAACCATAACAAATAATTTAGATAATTAAAACCCTGAATACTAAAATTTAGGTCTAAGCTTCGTTAATGTGAGTTCAAGATCAAAATTCTCCCAATTCTAGACCATCAAATGCATCGAGATACAGCAAAGAAAAATTAAATATAAGTATTCAAAGAATCTAATTAACTCATAATCAATGAATATGAACATATTGAGGATATGCAGTAATTTCAATTCAAAATATTAAAATCCAGCAAGAAATCTAGAAGATGAGTTTCATTTGCAAAGCAAAAGGAAAATAAAACAATGATTTCGTCTAAAAAAAAAATGATTTCTCTAATTTCAATTTCATTGTGAAAAGAAGGAAAAACCGAAATTTCTGCCCAAGTATTTTTAAGTTTCTTACAGAAGAAAAAAAAGAAAACAATACAAATTAAAAAGAGAATTAAATGCAAATAAAAATGAACATTACCAAAAAAAAGGAGGAATAATCTAGAAGCAGTTCATAGAAATAGAAAAGAATAGAAGGTGAAGTCTGCAAGGAAAAAGGAAGAGATTGTGGTCACTGGAATTTAGAGAATATGTAGTAGTGTTTTGTCTGTAAATGACCGGTACAAAGAAGAAGGGTAAAATAGGAATTGTAAAAAAATTGGTTAAATTGGTATAACACTATTCTATGAACAGTGATTTTGGATTTTGTTTTAATATATATATATATATAATTTGTCCCTTTAAAATCGCTTTTATTGTGCCCTTACCTCAATATATATATATATAGATTTATAGCTGGTAATAGGAATCCTGATATCAAAATAACTTATCTACTATATAGATTTATTATTACAAGGATTAATATCGGAACTCTATATATCTTAACTCAATTAAAAATTTTAAATTTTAAGGACTAAAAATTTTATTATGATAATAACATTATAATTATGTTAAAACAATAAGTGTATAAGTACAAATAAATAGAAAAACACCGGAATAAATAAAAAAATAATTATGATTTAATTTAATAATACTAAATATCCCTATTTTAACTGGCTATATAAAAATAAAAAAAAAAAAGAAATTGTAAGATACATTATGCTAGAGGGAATGAGGAAAAAGAAAATTGTTGGTAATGAATATGCTAGAGCAGTGTAGAGGTGTGTCAGGCATAAACTCCAATTGCCCTCTCCTTCTACTCCTGACCTATCCCTTTCTCTCTCTCTCTCTAACATGTATTTTCTTTTTGTTGAATTTTTTTTATTGTCAATAATTGGCATTTCTACTTGCTAAACATCCTTCTGACACAAGTTGTATCAATGTGCAGATATTTAGGTTTAAAATCAGAAGTTAATAGGACATTTTTAAAATCAGAAGACTTTCCTGAAATACACACCCCAGAGTTGATTGCTGGCTCTAGTGAAGGCGGTTCTGCAGTATTTAAGCTGGACTACAAATGGCAACCTGCATGTTTGGCACAGTCACCTCAGCTTCACAAGCAAATGGCTATCTGCGGTGACTTGGAGCGTGTGTCAAATACTTTATTGCTAGAATTCAAAATTAAAGTTTTATGCGCAATAAACAAAAACAAAAGCATGCAGGCTTCCAGTTCCAGTGCATTTGGCCTTCAACTTTTCCTTTTGAGTCATAACTATGCTCCCTGCCTGTTGACCAATAGTTCACTAATTCAACTATTACTGAATACTAAAGTAGAAAGGAACATATTTTGAATTTTGCTTTAATACTAAATTAGAAAGGAACATATTTTGAATTTTGCTTTACAAAGCATCATTAGAAGTGATGGAATGAATACAAGATAATATAAATAAATTCCATCTAACGAGTGAAAGTGCAATTGGGCCTCACCTTTACATAGCAAAGTGATGTTCGTTGTAATTTCTTTGTGGAAAGCACCGCACTTCTGTAATTTCAGTGAAGCATCCCAGAAAGCATGGAAAAGGGATAATCTATGAGGCTATATTGACACATATAAAGCTCTTAGTCGTTTTAACATTCTTCCTCATCCTTGGCCTTATCGCAATTCTTCAAATTTTAGTGTCATCTCTTTGACCGGCACTTGTCATTTCTAGCGAACAAATAGAGGAAGTTATATTGGTAAAAAATGTCTTCAATATCATCTTCCACTGTCCCTCCTAAAACAAACTATGATGTGTTCCTCAGTTTTAGAGGTGTTGATACCCGCTTGAATTTTACTAGCCATCTTTATGCTGCTTTAAGGCGAAAGCATATCACAACATTTATTGATTATACTGGTTATCACAACATTTATTGATTATACTGGTCTTGAGACAGGAGAAGAGATATCTCCAAATCTTTTGAAAGCTATTGAAGAATCGAAGATGTCAGTCATCATTTTCTCCAAAAATTATGCCTCCTCTCAATGGTGTTTGGATGAACTAGTCAAGATAATGGAGTGCATGAAGTCAATTGGACAGAAGGTTTTACCAATTTTCTACCGTGTAGACCCTTCTGATGTTAGAAACCAGACTGGAAATTTTGGAGACGGATTTCGAAAAGTTAAAGAACAATTTCAGGAGGATGCAGAGAAGATTGATAGGTGGATCACTGCTTTGACGAAAGCAGCCAATCTATCTGGATGGGATTCGAACAATTACAGGTAACACCTTTCATAAAAACAATATACATCATTTTCTAATTGAATAAATGTACACAAATTATTCAATTTCTTTATCATATTTGCTAGGTATGAATCAGAATTAAGTGAGGGAATCGTTAACCGGATCTTGAAGAAATTGTATCCTGCATATTATAGTGTTTGCAGTAACTTGCCTGGGATTGACTTACACATCAATAATCTTTTGTCATTGTTATCTATTGGATCAGAAGATGTTCGCTTTATTGGAATTTGGGGAATGGGAGGTATAGGAAAGACAACCATTGCTGAAGTTCTTCTCAGTCGAATATTTGATAAATTTGATGATTGTTGCTTTCTCAGCAATATCAGGGAAAAATCAGAAAAAGATGGACTATTTCACTTGCGAAAATGTCTTTTTTCCAAACTTCTACAAATACAAAATGAAAATTTGAATCTGGAAATGTACTTCTAACAAAATACAAAATGAAAATTTGAATCTGGAAATGTTTTACCATGTACTTTCCAAACTATTTTTTGGATATGCTTAGTCGAAAAAAAGGTTTTAATTTTTTCTTGATGATGTCCAAATTGATTCAGATCAATTTAGAGGCTTTAGCTGGACATGCATGATTGTTTTTGTCCTAGAAAAGTAGAGTTATTCATGACTAGTAGAGGACAAAGAAGTACTTGACAATGGAGTTGAACAATAAAAATTATAGGTCGAGGGCTACCAGATACCGGTGATGCTCTTAAAATTACTTGAGTTATGAAAGCCTTTCCAAGCAAAAAAAAGCATCCTCAAAAAGATTTTTTATAACAGTGTCAAAAGGGTATTGAAATTATGCTAAAGGTTGTTCCATTAGCTCTTAAAGGTTTGGTTCCCATGTATGCAAAAGGTCTCCGAAGGAATGGGGAAAAGTGTATGACAAACTAAAAAAACAATTCCTGATTCTAAGAGTCAGAAAATCTTTAGAAAGTAAAAGTTTATGATTAACCACTAAGAAACAAAAATGAGAAGGACATATTTCTTGATGGGCGCTTGTTTCTTCAAAGGAAAGATAAAGATGGTGAAGATATACTAAACTTGGATTGTGGTCTTGCTGCAAGGCATTGGGAATCAAATCGCTCTAAAGGATAAGTGTCTCGTAGTCAATTGTTCAAAACAACTTAGAGATGCCAGGAACTTGATACAAGAAATGGGGTCAGGATATTGCTCGACAACGGGTAGCCGATTATGGGAATTCCCATGAACATATTGTTGATTACTTTGCACAACTGAGACGGTAAGAAATGAAATTTCCTCTGTATTGTAATTTTGGTAGGATATTTGATCTGTTTTATTTTGGTAGATATTTGAATTGAAATACCAGGATGATATTATTTTCTTTTTAGTAAGAATTAAAAGTTATGAATTACCACTTATTTCTGGTTAGCCTTATTTTATTACTATACAACTTCTATTGCATACTTGATTATCTTAAAGACTAAGCAATCAAAAATAAGTATAAAATTGGAGACTTTGGTTTGTTATGCTATATCCCATATGAATCGTCTTATGATTTGCATTGAAGTTTTAGATATTATATGCTTTTGATAATATTATATGCTAATTGCTATTTGCTATTTCCTCTTGTTTTTTAGATGAAAGAGGCAGTTGAAGGCATATTCTTGGACATGTCTAAAATGGGAAAGGTACACTTGAATCATGCAACCTTCTCATGGATGCCTAACTTGAGATCGCTGATATTTTTTAGGTCTCAGTATGTTCCAAAAACAAGGATACTGGGCTTCATGCTTGAATCTCCTCAAACTCGGAATTATTTGGCAGTATCGTTTCTAAACAAGTTGAGTTTACTTCATTGGGAAGATACCCTTACCAAATCCATAAAACAAGGATACTGGCTTCATGCTTGAATCTCCTCAATCGAATTATTTGCAGTATCTTTCTAACAAGTTGAGTTTACTTCATTGGGAAGAATACCCTTACAAATCCATGCCATCAAGTTTTTTCATGGAGAACCTTGTTCAACTTGACTTGCGAGAGAGTCGGATTGAACAACTTTGGACTGGAGATAAGGTGTGCTTTAAATTTATCCTTTTATCACTTGTTATTTATTATTGTATTAATAGAAAAGAATAACATCTCAGAATAAACTAAGTAAGAAGTATATATTTTTCAATCCACCTCTCCTGGGAATTGAATTCAAGATATTAATTTGCCCAAAATTTTCAAACCTCATTTACAATTTAATTTGTTCAGACACTGACAGTACAATATTTTTCATTTACAGTGTCCTCAGCAATTAAAATATCTCAATCTTTTTGGATCCATGCAATTAACCAGGCTCCCAAATCTCTCTTCAGCAACAAATTTGGAGTGGATAAATCTTGGGCTTTGTGTGAGGTTGATTGAGATTCCCTCATCGATTCAGTGCCTTCTTAAGCTCAAATATCTTGATCTATACAGGTGTAAAAAGCTGAGAACTCTTCCAAACCTCATTCAGTTAAAATCTCTTGCACATCTCCGTCTCTCTTACTGCTCAAACTTGAAGACTGCTCTAGAAATTCCAAGAAGCATACAAGTATTGGAACTAGAATGGTCTGGATTGGAAGTGTTCTCCCTAAATGTTCAAGTTCTTGACAATCTTCAATACTTAAGTATGTGGCAATGCAAAAACCTACGAAGTCTTCCACGTTGTATTAACTTAAATTACGTTATTAAGAAACGCATACTTGATCTCACAGGCTGCTTGAATCTCAAAAAATTTCCTGTGATTCTTGGAAATATTGAAGTATTAATGTTAAATCAGACTGGAATAGAAGAATTGCCCTCATCCATACAATATCTCTCTTCTCTTGTTGAGCTGGAAATGAAGAAATGTGTGAGGCTCCAAAGTCTCCCAAGTAGTATTTGTGAGCTGAAATTGCTTCAAAAGTTTGTTCTTAGTGGATGCTCAAAGCTTAATAAATTGCCACCTTTATATGGCTTGTATTCTTTAGAAGAGCTATATCTAGATGGCAGTAGGCTAAAAGAAATTCCTAGTGACATAGTTTCTCTGACCTTATTAAGAGTGCTGAATCTAAATAACTGTGACAAACTCCAAGGTTTGCCAGAGCTTCCATGCAGACTAATGGAACTCCAAGCAGCAAATTGCACATCAGTCAAAACTGCAAAATCATCATCATCCTTTGCATGCATTGGACATCTCAGAAACTTCTGGCAATATAAATATCTATTTAATTATTGTAATTGCATAAATTTGAGCAAGAATGTGCGCTGCAAGATTGTGGAAGATGTGCGTCAGAGAATTGAAGAAATAGCATTTGCTACTGCTATGGTAAGCCTCTTCCCCCTCTTTCCTTCACCTCTTTCTATTAAGACCAAAATTTTCTTTTTACCTAATGATATCTTTTTTTTTTTTTTTCTTTTACCTCTTGCCTCTTCATTTTAATTTTTTTACGACAGGCTCATAGGCGCGGAATATATATTTCAAAGTGGGATATTGTCATTGGTTTACCCGGAGGTGAAATTCCAGAGTGGGATACTGTTGTTTGTTTATTCAAAAAAGAAGTTCCGGAGTGGGATACTATTGGTTTTCCAAGCAGAATCCCAAAATGGTTTAGTTATCAAGGCCAAGGATCCTCATTTTCTATCCTGTTCCCTCCCAACTGGTTTGATGTCTTAGGTTTTACTTTTTGTGCTGTTATAGAATTTGATATTCCTCTTAACAAATGTGATGATTTCTTCATTACATGTGAGAATTTGATATTCCTCTTCACAAATGTGATGATTTCTTCATTACATGTGAATGTCATTTCAAAAGTGATAACGGTGGCCGGAAAGTTCAGTTCAGAAGTAGCACCATCCATTTGGAGGTCATTCTTCACTCAGATCACTTGTTCCTTTGGTACGATAATTTTCACGCTAATCTTAATTTAAGGAAATGGCTCATAGGAAACAAAGTCAATGAGGGCTTATGCAAGTTCAAAGCAGAAGCAAGAGGATTTAACAAGGGGAAATTAAAGGTGAATGGATGTGGTCTACAACTACGGTATGCTGAATGGATGCCGGGGAAACGGATGCGTAACAGACTCCAAAACAAAATTTCCGTAGAGTGTGGATCAACCAAGCGGAGAAGCAGGGAAGACTACTGCTCTAATCAAACTGATATCATTGGAGATGGCATGTTTGATTATGTGGAAGAGGAACCTCACCCAAAAAGATTAAAGCAAGCAATTTTGCTTTGTGAATGATTACCTCTTCTAATGTTTAAAGGGATCGACTCTGTTGCTCTTATGATTATTTCAATCTCTTGTCCGGAAAGTGACCATAGCATGTCCTGTTTTTCTACTTTTGCCATTATGGCAAGCAACTGGACTATGAGTATGACTCTATCTTTCACTGTTTGTTGTCGTCGTATTCTTTTGTTGTGCTCAATAGCACTCATTGCCTTTGATGGAAAATAAAAGTGAAACCTTAGTAGACGCCAATCAATATATATTTTGTTGAAGACTAATTCAAAATTGGTCAAAATAATATTTGTTTTGTTTTATATTTTCTTGAGTTAGTGCAGTTGTCTTTTCCTTGAATTTCTAGTTATTTGGTTGTTGAATAAGTCTATAGCTAGTGGGAGAAATATCTAGTGTTGGTGGAGTATTTGTAGCTATTTAAGTTTTCTTGTTTGCCTATTTATAAGCAACATTTGTTCTGCAATTATCATTGAAGCATTCAGTTCAAATAACTCAGCAAATTTGAGTCTTTCTTTTCTGCTAAAACTATTTTTTATTCAATACTCTGCTGCTTTGATTTCCAACATTTGTGGTATCAGAGCCCCAGATTCTGTTGCTCACCAAGGGTATATCAGAAGTCTTGATAAGGCTCCATGGCATCAAATTAATTCACCCAACGTTGCCTAACCAGCCATCCGCGTTTTCAAAGGAAAGAATTATGAGGCTTGGAGCATCAAATTGATGACTCCATTTTAAGTTTCAAGACCTATAGGACTTAGTAGAGAATGGGTTTACTATTCCAGAAGAAAAGAATCGCTTGAGGGAAAATCGAATGATGTATTCCAAAGCCTTATTCTTCATTCAGCAAATAGTGCATGAGATTATTTTCTCAAGAATTGCAGCAGCAACTACTTCGAAGCGGGTATGGACAACTTTGCAAACTGAGTTTCAAGGCCAATCCAAATTAAGTAATAGCCGTGAAGGTCCAAACTCTATTGTATGAGTTTGAACCTTGCTTATGAAAGGCAATGAATTAGTGCAAGATTTCCTATCTAGAGTGATGGCAATCATTAGTTAGATGAGCTCATATATATGGAGATCAAATAAGTGATGAAACTATTTTTGCAAAGGTTTTAAGGGGTCTTACTCCTAAGTTTGATCACGTTGTAGCTGCAATTGAGGAGTTCGAGGACCTATCAGCCTTTTCATTTGATGAAAAGCATGAAGAAAGGATGAACAGGATAACTGAAAAACACGAAGAAAAAGCCTTTCCAGGGAAGGGGTGTGCACCTCAATTGAATCTGGTAAGGCAGCAGGAAGAGGACGATGCAGTGATGTTTTCATGGAAAAGGCGGTCGTGGGCAAAGGTTATGACCAACGACATTACAATGAGCAGAAAGGTAACAAGAGTAACATCCAATGTTACAATTGCAAGTAGTTTGGCCGTACTAAATCTGGTTGCAGGGACAAGGAGAAACTAATGAATTATGCAGAGGCAAATGGTGAAGAAAGCAAGTTATTGCAGACGGGGGAGTTCTCGATCAATCTGATACTGGGAGCTTTGATCAGTAATTCGTAGCAGCCAAGAAATCCTAAACTTGCTTTGCTGTCTATAAATTACCAAAATGTTGCTTATCTTTAGTGAGGTGGTGTTACCAAGCCAGCTCATGATCTTTGCCCTGTCAGCTTCCCAAATAATCAGAAACTGAGGAAGGAGATACGATAACAGAACAAGTAATATAACCCCCAAAGATTGTATTATATTAACTTTCATCATACTGTAGAAGAGAGTAGAGAGTAATGACCATAATAACGAAGAGATTATTTTATATAAATGACCTAAGCTAGGAAAGAATAATGAGAGATATCAGAAATTTTTAAAAGTTTACCTCTATCAGTTGGGATAAGTAGATTAAGAAAATATAATTTTTAAGGAAAGGTATAAAGTGTTTTATTTGATTTATTAATTTTACTTTTCGAGAAATAGATTATTCAACGTTACTTGCAAAAAAAAAAAAAAAAAAAAAAAAAGTACTTGGAAACACTCCCGGATCTCTCTTCGGCTCCAAACCTAGAGAGGATTCTTCTTTCAAATTGTAAAACATTGAGCCAAATTCCCTTATCCATTCAGTGTCTGCACAACCTTGTTTCTCTTAATCTGAGAGGTTGTGAGAAGCTGAGGAGTCTTCCAAGACTTGCTCAGTTGGGCTCTCTTAGGATTCTTTTTCTTAAAGGGTGCTCAAATTTGCAGATGCTTGTAGATATTCCAAGAGGACTAAAGATCTTAGTATTAGGGGAATGTGGCTTAGAAGAGTGGTTCCAAGAGGATGGACTTGTCTGCAATCTTCAAGTCATAGACGTACAGAACTGCAAAAACCTTAGAAGTCTTCCAAGTGGTGATTTTTTGAATTCTATTAAGGAACTTAGTCTTAAGGGTTGTTCAAGTCTTAGTAAGCTCCCAGAGAATATAGGAAATAATATAACAAAGTTAGATTTAAGTTATACTATGATAGAAGATTTGTCATCAACAATTTTGCGTCTCTCTTCTCTTTATCATTTAGATATGCAAGGGTGTAAAAGGCTCAAGAGTCTATCGAGCAGCATTTGTCAATTGAAATCCCTTAAAATTGTTAATCTCAGAGACTGTTCAAAGCTTGGCAAACTGCCTGATTTACATGGTTTGTGCTCTTTAAGAGAACTTCGTCTAGACACCGCACTGCACTTGTAGGAAAAATCCCCAGTGAACATAGTTCTTTTTATCTCATCGTTTAAAAGTGTTGTATCTAACTTTATCATCGTTTAAAGTGTTGTATCTAAACGACTGCAATAAACTCAAAGGTCTGCCAGAGCTTCCAAGCCAATTACATGTACTTGAAGTAAAAAACTGTATGTTGCTGAAAACTGCAGTATCAACTTCATGCATTTTACCCATGAAGCCTGAACCGTGTTGTTTCCAATTTGATTTTATGAACTGCTTCAATTTGGATCAAAATGCACGTGGCAATATCATGGGAGATGCAGAGTTGAGAATTAAAGAATTAGCTATTTGTTCGGTAAGCATTGGAGCCTCTTCATCTGTCTTTTTTCATTTCCCGAATCCAAGTAAATCATATATGTAAATATCTAATTTGTCTTTCTTTTTTCCTGTTATCAAGCAGAGGAATAATGTCAGAAGGAGTCAGGATATTATAACCCATTGGCTTCGTTTTGATCTCACGTTATCTGGAAGTGAAACTCCAGAGTGGTTCAGCTTTCAAAGCCAAGGGTCTTCACTAAATGCTGATATGCTCCTTCCATCTTGGTTTATTTCTACATTTCTAGATTTTGCTTTTTGCGTTGTTGTGGAGTATGAGAGATTTTGCTTTTTGCGTTGTTGTGGAGTATGAGATTCCTGCTATCAACAGAGAGGAATATTATGATTTTAATCTCAGGGTTTCATGTAAATGTTGTTTCAAAACCACAAATGGATACAAAGAGTATCTCATCACTCATTTTAGATCTCATCACGGGCCTGTCTTTGAATCAGACTCTGTGTATCTTTGGTACAAGCACCGAGATCTAAGTATCTGGCTCATACGGAACTGTTATAGAGTCAATGAAGCCTCATTTGAATTCAAAGCAGAAAAATTGTCTAGTAAGAAAGAAGTAAATGTGAAAATGAAGGGTTGTGGGGTTCACCTGGTGTGCCGTGAAGATGAGAGCAGAATTGAAGCAAAGCAACAAGTTCATATTTTCTGGGTGGTCAGGTGATGGAAAGTGATTCCATGTCTGATTACGAGGAAGAGGAGCAAAACGATTCCACGTCTGAATCTGAGGAAGATGAGCAAGTTCTATAGATTCTGTCTGTAATCAGGAAGATCAGCAGAGAGATTCCATGTCTGATCACGAGGAAGATGAGCCGCTGCCTAAAAAATTAAAACCATTCCCTGCATTCTGTTGAAGACTATTTTTAAAAATTAAGGTCGATATATTTTGTAGTTGTTCAATTTGTATCTAAGTTTTCTGTTTACCAACTAAAATAAAAAAATAAGTCAATAATATTTAATAAATAAAATTTTATGTTTAAAAATTACTAATGATTTACATGATTTTTCTCTCTATTACATTATTTTCCAAAGATTACATTATTTTCAAGTATTCTTTGAAATAACAGAATTGTATTTAATATTTAATTCCTTGATCTTTAATTAAACTCTTTAAAACGTTATATTGCATTAATCTAAACAGTATTTTGATTCCAAAGTGTTTTAAACAGTATATATAAAACAAGATAGCTCTCCCCTTAAATTATTAAATTGGTTAAAATTTTTGTGGCTTTCTAATTCACTAAATTTGTGAAAACCGTTGTAGTTAAGAAGACTCAAACTTGAAACTTCGCACTCTTAGAGGAGTGTATTGGATTAGGATTATATTATATTTTAAAAGAATTGTTGACGAAATTAAAAGATTTTCTAAGATTTTCATGGATTCCAATAAAATTCTATATCGAGTTTTATGAAATTGATGAGATTTTTTTTTTTTAGATTTTGATTAACTTTGATGGAATTACAATGATTTTTAT
The DNA here is from genome assembly GCF_014843425.1 of Jatropha curcas. Next base: position 1,539,569 of record NW_023591244.1, on the reverse strand, counting down.
ATATCCAATCAAAATTTATTTCAGGACCTAATTGAACAAATTAAAAAATAATGAGGGCTTAAAAAGTAAAATGTGTCATATTCTACAAAATCACTTTTTTTCTTTATTAAAATCTTACCACTGCTGATAATGAAAGGTCTGCAATGGCCAGCACCGTCGTCGGCTATCCTGTGCTCCTAGAACAGTCACGATGTGATCAGAAGACCACATGCTTCTTGTTGATCAGAAGACCACATGCTTCTTGTCCCTGATGAAAACAGTGATTCTCTCCATCGAAAAATCACACCCCACACAGATATATGTTGGTTTTCAGTTTTAACTTTTATTATAATATATATATATATAATTATATTATATATTTATAAAGTTAAAAAAAAACTCGATATATATATAAAAGTTAAAACTGAAAACCAACAACCTCTAGCTAGGACCTGCGCCAGCTGCCGAAGCTCGTGCAAGGAGGCGGCGCACAATGAGACAGACTCAACCCACAGCCCGCCGCTTGCGACTCACGGAGCCTATCGTTCTAGCCACAATAATGGCAAACTGTATTCTTTAGTTCTTCGACCATTTCAAAGCTTTTTTAATTTTTTTATTTGACTTGAATCATTATTTAATTGAAATCAATCACAAAAATTGTAAAAAAACAATCAAATTAATTTTGAAAAATTTTTTGCAGCATTAACATTAATTTTTTGTCAAAATATCAAATTCTCAACACATGAATTAATTGGAAACTAATCAAATAATTAATACATTGTTTTACACCTTAAGAGGTAGGGATAGAAGTGGTATGCGTATTTTAGGATACACGCTCTGCTCCAATCCATTTAAAGAGGGTATAAGTAGTTATCATTGAGTTTGTAATGGATATGGATAGTGAAATTAGTACATGTAATAGATATGGGTAATGAAATTACTATCCATAACATATACGAGTAGGATACGAATATAAATCTTTAAATACCCGTTACCCATTAACTGTTATATTAAACAAGTTCGGTAGTGGGTACCCGCGGATACCCTATTCATTATTAGTAAAAAATATATTTTAAATAAGTTCGAATTTGAATAGTTTAAGATTTGCGGATACTCTACCTATTTAAGAGGTGCTTTAAGCGGGTTTTAATCAAATATGAATGGTAAAAATTTAAACGGACTAGAATACGGGTACTTAAAATGAGTATTTAAAACCGAGTTAGAACGGATATGAGTAGTAAAATTTTAAATGACTATACAAATCGTTTAAAATTCGTAGGTATCCACCCTGCTTTCATCTTCATTTAAGGGGTGTATTAGATTAAGATTCTGTTAGATTTTAAAAAATTTTTGAAATCTTTGGGTTGGATGGTGGATTTGGAAATAACTCTTTTATTCATACTTACCACTCTAAAATCTAATGGAATCAACAATTTTATAAGATCCTTCAAAAGCAGCAATTTTTTAATACCATCAAATTTATATAAATTTTCAAAAAGTTATAGTTGAAAATCATCAGACTTTTATGAATTTTATAAGAGTCTGAATTGAATACCATAAATTTTAATAGACTCAAAAAAAAAACATCTAGATCGAATAACATTAGAATTTTAAAATCTTAAAATCTAACAGACTCTTAATTCAATACATCCCCTTAATGTGAAAAATCTACTCAATTAACTTATATGATAAAGACAAAATAAGTTGAAAAACTATTTAACTAACGTACATATTCAAAACCTATTTATATTTGGATAATTTAAATTTAGCATTTGAATTTTACGTACATATTCAAAACCTATTTATATTTGGATAATTTAAATTTAGCATTTGAATTTTATACATTTTTCTATCAACTTTTTTTTTTTTTTACCAATCAAGTGTTTAAATTAATATTTCCTTCTCAATTCAATGCATTTTGCCAAAATTTCTGATTGAAAATCAAAATAAATTATTTAATTTACCCTATTTATGCACTTTATTCATTTATCTAGACTATTGCGCTTTTGTCTAATTTTTTTCATTATTTTTTATTTTGTTTCGGGATAAAAAGAGAATTAAAAATATATATATACTTTTTTAAGAAATACGAATTATAACTCAATAAAAAGTATAAAAAAAATGAATAAAGAGAGATGAATTGGATAGATATTAATATTTGTTAATATTATATGAATAAAATTATTTATTTAATTTCTGGAAATTGGATAGATATTAATATTTGTTAATATTATATGAATAAAATTATTTATTTAATTTCTGGAAAATAATTTAGCCAAATGCGATTAATTGAAAAATTGTCATTCAAATACCTAATGAGGAATGTTTTTAAACTTATAAATTTATTAGCCACACAGTACTGTTGGCTCAAGATTGTGATCACTAAATAAACCAAATAAATTTAATATTTTGTGTATGATAAATTGATTTTATGCAGAATTTTAATGATGAAATTATTGAAGAATTCAAACTCCTACAACTCAAAGATTTTTATTGAAGATCATGAAGATAAATGAAGATTTTTATTGGCTAATACATTTATGAGTCTAGAAATATTGTAGAATAGAGAGATAATATTATTATAAGCACAAAATAATTTTTCATCTTCTTCAAAATCATTTTTGAAATATTTTAATTAAATATCTTAGAGAGAGAAAGTTTTAATCATTGCTCATCACGTTAATCCACGCGAAAAAGGTTTTTGAAAAAACACTTTGGAGACTATTAAATGTATTTTTTGCAAAAGTAGTCATGTTTCTGAGAGAATTGACATTTTCTGATGAAAAGCAACACAATTTCCTAAAACAATCTCTCCATCTCCAAGTTTTGTGTATGTATCTGTGAAAAGGTAGTCTAGCAACTTTTAAATATATCTCATGTACTGCCTTTTTAGCTTAACATGTTAGAAATACTCGTTGCTCTTTAAAGTAAAGCCCAACGTTATTTGATAATAGAAATATCATTCCCTTTTTGTATAAAAACGTCTCTCTCTCTCTCTCTCTCTCTCTCTCTATAAAAAATTTTAGGCAAAAATAAGAGATCATTTTTTAGAGGTTCAAATTATTCAAATCTCTCTCTTCAACCCTCTTTGCTTCTTTTCTTCTCCATTCTTCTAGAAATATTCTTAAGAGTTCTGTAATAACTCTTTTGAAGAACGGTTCTGATTTTACTTTCTATTTTCAAATCTATTTTCTATTCTTCTTGTGCTTATAATTGTATTTTTCTTTGTCTATATAGATTCGTGTAATCTGTTGTAGGCTAGAGATTTTTAAAGAAAAACATTTGTGTATAGCTTAGGTTGAAAAGCTGTGCTGTAAAAGTTATCAAATAACCTTCTCCTTACTGAGATTCAAATGTCTTTTTTCTTTTTAACTACTTTTTTAAATTTAAATTAAAAAAAAGAGAGAAAATAACTAAAAAAATGAGAAATTAAAATTATACAAATTTATAAAAATTTCACACTAAAATAACAATCGACAAAGTTTAGACACCATATATTTCACATCAAATCTGTAATGATTTTTTGTGTTCTTTTTCTTTTTTTATCATTGATCAACTGAGAATAATTAAGCTAATAATTATTTTTAGGCTCCATTTCTTTCTAAAAATAATCTGTTTAAAAAATATTTTTTAGATTTTTCAGTATTAAGATTGTTCATGAAATCAGTTTAACATAAAATATTATTCTAGTCAAAAGAAAATTAAGTCATTTGTAAGTAAAATGACTTCTATTTTCAAGAAGGGAAAATATATTTTAGAAAACTCTTTACATAATTCTCTCTCTTTCAGTAAAAAATGACTTCTAATTTTCAAGAAGGGAAATATATTTTAGAAAAACTCTTTTACATTACACTTCTCTCTCTTTCTCTTCTCATAACCTAATAGTCCTCTTTTGTCTTCTTTCACGACAGTTCATCAGGAGCTCTCTGTGGTTACCCCTTTTTCTTTTTACTTCTATTTGTTTTTTTTTTTTATTGAATAATCTTTATCATTGCCGTTTTTTTTTTGACTTACAGATCTGAGTTATTGTTTATCCAAATATTAGAATTTTTTTTTTTTGTATCTGAGTTATTGTTATCCAAATATTAGAATTTTTTTTTTTTGTATCTCGAGATTTTGTTTTGAGTTAGTTTGACACTTTCTAAGTTATTTTTATCATTTATTATAATGATTTTGTTTATAGTATTTTGTTATTTAAACAGTTATGTAAAAAAAATTGTAGATCGATCTCCTTTCTAATAAAAAGAAGAAATTTGAATATAATTAAATCAAACTTCTGGGAAGATTATAGAGTCGAACAATGACTATGAATAGCCATCAAATGGAGCAAGCGATAGCTTATAAAACATGTTTTATGCTCTGTATAAGGAGTTTTTTTATTACAAATTACAATTGTGCTTTTTTATTCTTTGTATGAGGAGTTTTTTTATTACACTTCATGCATAAGGAGTGGTAGAACTTTCTTCGATACTTGATGTACTCATGGTTGTTAAACACTCATGGTTGTTAAACCTAATATGGCTCTAATACCATAAACGATTAGGAGAAGATAACTATACAGCTAAGACTTGATTTCTCATTAATAGAAAAGGTTTTTATATACAGTATTTCACACTCTGTAGATAACTATACAGCTAAGATAGACAGCTATACTAACAGAATTACAGTGATATAGATAACAACAACTGAACTAACCTTATCAATAACAATTTTTAATAATTTTTTTAACTAAGATTACTTTATTCAATCGAATATGAATGTTATTCAGTTTTAACTAATTGCTCAACTCTTATATCGTTCGTTTTTTAGACTTGCTCGGTACAAATTAATAATTTGCTCGGTACAAATTAATAATTAAATTTTCTTCTTCCTAGATCTTCCAGCAATTCTTCAAGTTTCAGAGTCATCTTTTTATCCTTACTTCTTTCTTCTAGCGAACAAACAGGGCAACATAACTGTCAAAAACTCATAATGTCTTTGATTTTGTCTTCCACCGTTCCCCCTAAAACAAACTATGATGTATTCCTTAGTTTTAGAGGCATTGATACCCGCAAAAATTTTACTAGCCATCTTTATGCTGCTTTAAAACAAAAGCATATCACTACATTTATGGATGATGCTGGTCTTGAGAGAGGAGAAGAGATATCTTGGTCGCTTTTGAAAGCTATTGAAGAATCAAAGATGTCAATTATCATAGAGTTGATAGATAGAATGCTTTATATTACCAAATTCTTTACTTGTTACAAAACGAGTGGTTTTTCAAATTTAATTGAAGTACAATAGAATATTCCGATCTTGAATACTTTTTGTTTTAAAAAAAAATAAAATTGTTCTTGACATTGTCAAGTTTATTTATAAGTTTATTTGGACCAACTAATATGTTTTGCTTGTCATATTTGCTAGGACTGAATCGGAATTGAGTGAGGCAGTAGTCAACCAAATTTTGAATAAATTATATCCTGCATACTTCAGTGCTTGCACTGACTTATCTGCGATTGATTCACACATTAACAAACTTTTGTCATCGTTAAGTATTGGGTCAAAAGATGTTCGTTTTATTGGAATTTGGGGAATGGGAGGTATAGGAAAGACGACCATTGCTGAAGTTCTTCTTAGTCGAATATCTGATCAATTTGATAATTTCTACTTTGAGAGCAATGTTAGGGAAAAATCAGAGAAAGATGGATTAGTTCAATTGCGAAAATGTCTCTTTTCCAAACTTCTACAAAATGAAAATTTGAGCATGGATATGTATCATGTTATACCAACTTTTATTCTGGATATGCTTAGACGAAAGAAAGTTTTCATTGTTCTCGATGATGTCAATGATTCAGACAAATTAGAGGCTTTAGCTGGAAATCATGATTGGTTTGGTCCTGGTAGTAGAGTCATTGTAACTAGTAGGGACAAAGAAGTACTTAACGATGTTGATGAAATATATGAGGTTAAGGGATTAAAATATTCTAATGCTCTTCAATTATTGAGTATGAAAGCCTTTAAAAAAAAGCATCCTCCAAAAGATTTTGTAGAGTTGTCAGAAAGAGCAGTAAATTATGCTAATGGCGTTCCATTAGCTCTTAAAGTTTTGGGTTCCCATCTATGCAAAAGGCGTATAGAGGAATGGGAAAATGTATTGGATAAACTGAAACAAACCCCTGATTCTAAGATTCAGAAAGTCTTAGAAATAAGTTACGATACGCTAGAACCAAGTGAGAAGGATATATTTCTTGATATTGCTTGTTTCTTTGAAGGACAACGTAAAGATTGGGTAGCAAATATACTAAATGGATGTGGTCTTGCTGCAAGTATGGGAATAAATCGACTAATGGATAAGTGTCTCGTAGTTGTCTTTGGAAACAACTTAGAGATGCATGATTTGATACGAGAAATGGGTCAGGATATTGCTCGACGCATGGGTAGCCGATTATGGAATGCCACAAGAATTTATGACACTTTAATAACTGAGACGGTAAGATATGATATTTCTTCTCTTTCATACATGAAATTTATGAATGGACATATGCTAAGGATGTCATTTTCTTATTCTTTAAAACAAATTATGCAGTATTCCTTATTTCTGTTAGGTATATTATCACTGTACTGCTTTTATTCCATGATTTTTCTTAACACAAAGCAATCAGAGGCCAATATAAGATTGGAGTTTGGTTTGTTATTTTATCTATACGAGTCTGTGTCATGGTTGTCATTAAGGTTTTAGACGTGTATAGGCTTTTGATAATATTGTATGCTTACTGCTATGCACTATTTGCTCTTGTTTATTAGATGAAAGAAACCGTTGAAGGCATATTCTTGGACATCTCAAAAATTGGGAAAGTGCACTTGCATCCTGCAATCTTCTCACGGGTTCCTAATTTAAGACTGCTAAAATTTTATAGGTCTTGCCCTGACACAAACACAGATTCTATATTTGAACTTGGTCAGGCGAAAGAGCTTCAGTTTCTTCCTAATAAGATAAGTTTATTCCATTGGGAAGACTGCCCTTACAATTCTTTGCCATCAAATTTTTTCATGAAAAATGTTGTTGAACTTAACATGAAAGGGAGCAAGGTCAAGCAACTATGGAATGGAAATAAGGTATGATTTAAGTATATAATTTGCTTTTGTACAGGGTGTACTATACATTATTAGAGGTTAATAGTTAAATGATATATTTTATTCTATATTAATACAAAATATTGTGTATGAGTTTTTTTTCTTTTAACAATTGACATTTAAATGATATATTAGAGGTTAATAGTTAAATGATATATTTATTCTATATTAATACAAAATATTGTGTATGAGTTTTTTTTTTCTTTTAACAATTGACATTTAAAAAGAAATTGGTTTAATGTGCAGTGTCCTCAACGGTTAAAATATCTTGATCTTTCTGAATGCGAGTACTTGGAAACACTCCCGGATCTCTCTTGGGCTCCAAACCTAGAGAGGATTCGTCTTTCAAATTGTAAAACCTTGAGCCAAATTCCCTTATCCATTCAGTGTCTGCACAACCTTTTTGTTCTTGATCTGAGAGGTTGTGAGAAGCTGAGGAGTCTTCCAAGACTTGCTCAGTTGGGCTCTCTTACGATTCTTTATCTTAAAGGGTGCTCAAATTTGCAGATGCTTGTAGATGTTCCAAGAGGACTAAAGATCTTATTATTAGGGGAATGTGGGTTAGAAGAGTGGTTCCAAGAGAATGGACTTGTCTGCAATCTTGAAACCATAGACTTACGGAACTGCAAAAACCTTAGAAGTCTTCCAAGTAGTGATTGTTTGAATTCTATTCAGGAACTTAGTCTTGAGGGTTGTTCAAGTCTTAGTAAGTTCCCAGAGAATATAGGAAATAATATAACACGGTTAGATTTAAGTTATACTATGATAGAAGATTTGTCATCAACAATTTCGCGTCTCTCTTCTCTTTATCAGTTACATATGCAAGGGTGTAAAAGGCTCAAGAGTCTATCGAGCAGCATTTGTCAATTGAAATCCCTTACAATTCTTAATCTCAGCGACTGTTCAAAGCTTGGCAAACTGCCTGATTTACATGGTTTGTGCTCTTTAAGAGAACTTCGTCTAGACGGCACTGCACTTGTAGAAATCCCCAGTGACATAGTCTGAACATAGTCTGTTTATCATCGTTTAAAAGTGTTTGTTAATCTAAAACGACTGCAATAAACTTATCTAAACGACTGCAATAAACTCAAAGGTCTGCCAGAGCTTCCAAGCCAATTACAAGTACTTGAAGTAAAAAACTGTATGTTGCTGAAAACTGCAGTATCAACTTCATGCATTTTACCCATAAAGCCTGAACCATGTTGTTTCAAATTTGATTTTATGAACTGCTTCAATTTGGATCAAAATGCACGTGGCAATATCATGGGAGATGCAGAGTTGAGAATTAAAGAATTAGCTATTTGGTCGGTAAGCATTTGAGCCTCTTCATATGTCCTTTTTCATTTCCCGAATCCAAGTAAATCATATATGTAAATATCTAATTTGTCTTTCTTTTTTCCTGTTATCAAGCAGAGGAATAATGTCAGAAGGAGTCAGGATATTATAACCCATTTGCTTCGTTTTGATCTCACTTTATCTGGAAGTGAAATTCCAGAGTGGTTCAGCTTTCAAAGCCAAGGGTCTTCACTAAATGCTGATATGCTACTTCCATCTTGGTTTATTTCTACATTTCTAGATTTTGCTTTTTGCATTGTTGTGGAGTATGAGACTCCTACTATCAACAGCGAGGAATATTATGATTTTGATCTCATGGTTACATGTAAATGTTGTTTCAAAACCACAAATGGATACCGAGAGTATGACATCACACATATAAGATCTCATCACGGGCCTCTCTTTGAATCAGATTATGTGTATCTTTGGTTCAACCACCGAACGACTCGCAATCTAAGTATCTGGCTCCTACAGAACTGTTATAGAGTCAATGAAGCCTCATTTGAATTCAAAGCAGAAAAATTTGCTAGTAGGAAAGAAGTAAATGTGAAAATGAAGGTGAAGAGTTGTGGGGTTCACCTGGTGTGCGCTGAAGATGAGAGTAGAATTCAAGCAACAAGTTCATATTTTCTGGGTGGTCAGGTGATGGAAAGTGATTCCATGTCTGATTACGAGGAAGATGAGCCAAAGCATATGAAATTAAAACTATTCCCTGCATTCTGTTGAAGACTATTCTTAAAAATTAAGGTCGATATATTTTGTAGTTGTTCAATTTGTATCTAAGTTTTCTGTTTACCAACTAAAATAAAAAAATAAGTCAATAAATACAATTTTATGTTTAAAAATTACTAATGATTTTCTTCTTATTACATTATTTTCAAGTATTCTTTGAAACAACAGAATTGTATTTAATATTTAATTCCTTGATCTCTAGTTAAACTCTTTAAAACGTTATATTGCATTAATCTAAACAGTATTTTGATTCCAAAGTCTTTTAAACAGTATTGCATCTTCTTAATTTAGAAGAACGATTGTGAGGATATTGATTGAAAATGTTAAATAGATAACAAGAGTTGGTTATTAAATTTTTTATCAAGGGCGCGCTTTTAAGGAAATGTCCTCTGTATTTAAAAATATTATTTATTGCCTTTAAAAAAAATATTATTTATTATTTATAGTTTTTTATGGATTGTTTATATATATATCGCGATGTGATCGGAAGACCACAGGCTTCTTGTCCTTTAAATAGTGACCTCTCGTCGAAAAATCGCATGTTTAAATAAATTGTCCTTTAAATAGTGAACCTCGTCGTCAAAATCGGCATGTTTAAAATAAATAAAAATAAGATAAAATAATAAAAATATAGTAGATATATATATATAGTATGATAATAATATAACTATTATATAATATATATATATATATATATATATTGTCACGACCCGTGTTTTCCCGTGGGGCCGGACCGGCACTAGGACCTGGTGGAGGCTTTAAGGCCCCCGAAACCTTAGTAAGCCTATATTATGCAAACGTCATTTCCTATCGTTCCATAACTGTGGATGCAAGCCCATAATTTAAATTTCAGTTTAATGGTATCACTAATACAGTTCATATATCTAATATGGACTTTAAAATTATTACATTTACAGACCCAAGCTGAAGTACAATTGCAGAATCTCTAGGAACCTTTAACATTTACATCGGCTATTTCTATATTAACAATCTTCTATAAATTATGTCATACAACCTCCATAGGATTTTCTTTCTTCTATAATTACCTTGAAAAAAAAAAATAGGTAGGGCAGGGTGAGCGCCAAACTCAATGGTAGGGGTTGGTGGGGTGGGAGATAACCTTCTCACGCCGCCACAATCAATCACAAACAAGAATGCTAAAATATTTTAATTTGGTAACTCGTTCAGTTATATGATCATGCAGGTTGTCACACAAATGGCAATACAACAGCAATCACAATTATTATCACATTCATTTAATCATATCACGTGGAAATTAGTCAGTGGCGTCACCTAAACCCCCGACGAGCCGTCCTCTCAAACAGCCCATCCTCTCAGACATGTGCACCCAGGGAGCCAATCCCCCATATCTAGCCGACCGGTCTAACCCTCACATGACCAGTCCTCTCATTCTTTTTACATTCTCTCTTTTCTTTTCCATAACATCCATATCATATCATCGGGTGCACACGATATCATCGGGTGACACGGGGGCGCCGATTCTCATTTAACCCGGCCGACGGTCCCAATTTTCAGTAATTTCAATCAATAATCAGGATCCATAAATTTAACCGGACCGTCCTCAAAACCCATGGTAAACCCACTTCATTCCGCAATTCGCACACAAACAAAGCACAGTATATATCACACAAGCACAATAAATCAAGCAATTCTTAATCAAACAATAATGCAGCAGTATGGCAGTTTAACAAATTAAATGCATGATAACATTTAACGCCGTGAATGCATGAATGGCAAGCGATGATACTAGTTTAATCTAACACTCTTGACTCACAGTTCTTTATTGTTCCTCTAAGGGAACTGCTTTTCTAGCAACCATCCTTTCCAGCCTTTTTCCTCGTATTACTTCGGAATTTTATAAACTCCCTTTTAAACATAAAAAAAATAAAAAATTCTAAGTAAAGAATTTTAATTCGAAAGATTAATTTAATACTCCTTTATTAGTTTTGGTTATTAGTTATTTCAATATCAACTTAATTAAACTCCTTTATTAGTTTTGGTTATTAGTTATTTAATTCACTTAATTAAATTATACATATATTTCTAGATATATATATTGGGTTTCCTTATTTATCTATTCTAATGTATCACTTTTAAATAAAACGTTTAGGTATTTGTTAAGTAATATTTTATAATAATACGAATAAATTCATAATAATAATACGATTGATAATATAATATTAATAACAATAATCAGTTTAATCGTACTTCCTATTGAAAAATTCGACAACATTTCCTCTATAATCAGTACTACCCAAATTTTATATTTTTCCGCATGTCAACACACAGCCCATCCATCGGGCAATTCACATCAAACAATCCCGTCCATCATAACCATCATTTAGTAGTCACCCGTCATACATACATAGGCACTTGTTAATCCTATCTCTAATTCATTTTAAATTTCCATAATATCATATAATTACTTATACCGTAAATTATAATTTTCTTCTAGTTATACTTCTTAAAATTCCTGCAATTAACATATATAATTATTAGTTAAAATTCATATTTCAATATCAATACTGTAGTTACTTTTAATAATATTCAATTTAATTCACTTAATTACTCAATTAATTCGTTAATTAATTAACACGAAATTTATTCAACAATTGCAATTTAACTGCATAAATCTCCAATTTTAATAATTCAATTAATCTTATATCCAATTAATTAATTAATTCACGTTGTCAATTTTATACCGAAAATGGACAACTAAGCCTTACAATGTCCCGATGGAAAATCGGATTTGATTTCCGCGACCCGCGCGAAGAGGAGATCATTCTGCCTCTCGGAGTCCTCGCTCGAGTCTCGCCGGCCGGTCACCGGAATGCCGCCGTATACGGTGGCCGGAAAGTCGCAGATGCCCAGAACCAAGTGTCGTTCACGCCATCTGACTCGATTTTGCATAAGGAACCCAAATCTCAAATCAATTTCACCATTCAACACCCAATTGTCAAAAATCCTAAATCAATGCAAATTGAAAACTAGATCTAAATTTCTTCTCAAATCTCCATCCGATGATCAAATCATTAATAAAACTGTTGAAGATTCATTACCTATCGAGCTAAGCCATAGAAGATCACCGATATCGTCGAGCCTCACCGGAGAATCGCATTGGTACAGAGGAGGCAGTCGTGTCGCCGGGGAAGAGCTCGCGTCGTCGCTGCTGAGGGCCTGATCGGCATGACTGATGATGGCAACGTGACCGGTGGCAAGAGAGGGATCGATCGCCACCCACCATCGTCAGTCTGGTGGCCGGAGACAGAAGGAGAGGGAGGAGGGAGGGATCGCGCGCCTGGAGAAGAAGGAAAGGAAGGAAAAGAAAAAGAAAGAAAAGAAAGAAAAAAAAAGGCCAACGCTTCTAGACCATTTCGGTTCGATTCGAACCGGTTTGGTCTAATTCAATGAATTCGAACCGGTTTGGTCTAAATTCAAGATTTTGGGCTCGATTCTTGCTCGTTTGCAGTTTTTCGCTTGGTTTTCCGGTATTTTTCATCGGTTTTAGTTCGGTTTCTCACAGTGTTTTGTCCATTAAAATATTAAAATAATTTTAACAGGTTGTCAGTTTCATTTAAATTTAATTGGAAAATATTTGAAAAATAAAAAATTCGGGTTGTTTCAGTCTTCCCCCCTTAAAAAAAATTCGTGCCTTCGAATTTTGAAAGTATCAAGAAACTAGGATGAAATAGGTTGTTTACACAATGGTAGTTGTGCTTCTCACATAATGCTGCAACTGCTAAAAGTTATTGCATTCACATTTTTAGGAGGATACTAAGTTCGCTCTGAGCAGCTGAGGGGTGAATCAATGAACGATGAGGTAAATATTTTTGAGTTCGTTAGTTCAGGAGTGGTGAAACTAATTTTTTAATTAGATTTATTATTAAGACAACCCAATAAACAGGCACGGGAAGAATCTAATTTTATAAGAGAGGGTAGGATGATTATGAGCTGAACTCATTCCCAAAGTTTAGATATTACGCTTATCAACCAAAGTTTAATTTAAATTTGAGTTGTACTAAATAATCCACAAGTTTGGTCAACACTCAAGTCAATATTCATAACCCAAGGCACAGATTCGACACTAATATTCACTTTACACGTAAAGATTTAAGTCCCTTAATACCTCTGTGCAAGTAAGAATTATTAATCTCATTAGTTAATATATATGTAACCTACAATTGATTGTAATTGCCTCATTTATCCTCTCACTAGCTATTTATAGGCAAGTTCATCAACTCAAAAGACGATCAATACAACAAAACCAAGCCTATTAAATCTTCTGAATACAAGAATCCACATATTCAAAAATTTTTACTACTATCCCAATTTAGAATCCTTATTTTTATTTTAAAATTCAAAACCTACATGCTGATTCATCCATTTTCCATCAATTCCAAATATTAATATCATTGCTCCAATAATCATGGAAGAAGTTTATGACCCAATTAGAGAGAACAAATTCTTGCCACTAATACAAACTTATTTCAAACAAAATCATGACATTTCTCTAGCTAATTGCTATCAACTGATAGGAGATCCTGGCTTCTATCCCAAGCACATCACCTATTTAACAACTTAACCATTTCCCAATGTAAGATAGATATACAATCTCTTTTCAAATCCTACTAATGAGAATCCCATAAAAGCAAATAGTACCTCAACTATATAGAGAATTTTAAATTCACAATCAAGTTTTTTAAATTCACAAATAAGTCCCTCTTTTAGGTTTATTTAACTTCTCTTATTCCTCTTTCAGTTTGTTTTCATACCATATCCATATCTAATTAATTATGACCAGAACTTAATGTAACTAGCCATGGTTAACTATTGCCATGTCGGGTTAATTCGTTAATGTTATCTCTAAAATTTCCGCAAAACACAGTTCTAGTTATACTCCATTCCATATGAAACCAGTCCACATTCTTTCTTTTTTTTTTTTTTTTTTTTTTTTTTTTACAGCTAATCAAGAATGTAAAATTTCTCTCCAAAAACCGTAATTATATCCAATTTAACCTAGGTCTACGTATCCAAAGAAATCCTAAACAAGTAGGTGCTTTTGCTCTAGCTAAAGTATGAAGATTAAAGATATGTAAACTATAATCCACTCCTGATTAAAACTATGTCCTTTGTTTATGTTTATTCTTAAATCTCATGAATGCCCTATGAATATTCAGATAATAAATCATTGAGTTATTCTTCTCTCCAAGTCTGTCCACCTCCAAAATTTGTAAAAATTTATTCCTAATACGATCTAGGAATATCCTCAACCTTATTGGTTATGTTCTCTCTTATCCTGTAACTCCAACAAGGTTAATACCTCATTGAATCCTTCCACATTTTTTTTTTTTTTTTTTTTTTTTTTTTCTAGTTTCCTAAACACTATTTTCTTTTAAGTCAAACAGATTTAATGTAACATCCCTTCCCGGTTCACGCGTTAACCCGAATGAACCGAGCCGAGACGCTACAATTTGGTTGAACTTATGTCCTGTCATGCTTATGTCATCCTATATGCTAAACATGAATACAAAACACTCTCAATATCTCCAAATAATCATCAGAACATAATAACACTTTATATATCTTTTCATAATTGTATAAATCCGAAATAGCATTTCATACCCAGCAGTTAATTGCATTCAGGATCTATATCAAGTCTTCAGGACCTAATCATACCAACTATAGTAAAATATTTCATATTCAATCATTTCCTCCAAATACTTACACCATAATAATTACATGCTCAATTATATTTCCATCACATAAGCTCTTAACAAGTGTAGATATTATAAGGCATAATCGTAATACCATTGCCATAATTCTTATTATATAACGCTTCATTACTACTCCAAGTTAATCACTTCTGCTATGATAACTCTGCAAGTTCTTCAAGTAACAAGCACGATCTTCACCTACGCGTGATAAACAATCGACGCGATGAGTCATAAAACTCAGTGAGTTGCATCATATTCCATACTTAACAAAGTGCAGATGACAACTAACTTAACTCCAAATTGGCCTCAAAGCATTGAAAATACATTAGATTCCAAGTACAATTTCAACATAAATGTATCTTATAGTTAGCAGAAGAATAAACTTTCAATTCATAACATAAATAATGTAAGTTCTAATATATCTATAACTCCTTTCTACATTGAACCTTTAATCACACATATCCATGATTCTACCTGTGTTACATTATGTTGTTACTGAATTGAAATCAATAAAACATGTTAAGAATACAAACAGTATATTTTCATTGCTTCTTACTTGCTGATATCATTATCGGCTGTATTGACTTTATGCACTTTTAGTCACATACATATAGTGAGATTAATAACATTCTCAATGACTCTATTGGCTCCTTAAAGATTCAGATAAATAAACTTGTAAGCATGATATAGCATGTATACTATTCATCGATCTTACCTGATGTTCTTTGATGCCTTGTATCGAATTTCTGCAACTTTGATTAACTCAAGTGATAAAGCTCAGTGGATATCTCAACATATAAAGAAACAAGTAAGCACATACATATGTAGAAATAACCATGTAAACACATATGAATAACTAAACATGAAGCATACATATCATGATACTTTCATTATACTTTGATTTTCGTTCTTGCTGTTTATTATGCTGTATGACTCATGCAATGTTTAGTCAAGATATATGTATGGCTCCATAAGGTTATAGTGAAAGCAAAGTGATAAGAAAAACTGTATGAAACTAGATGAATATTGTATGACTTGGCTGCTATGGCCCATATATAATCATATCCACTCAACGGCCTGTAGCCGGAGTACCAAACTATATGGGGTGCAGATCTTCCGCAGCAGACATAGCCCTGGTATTCTACCGTGGTTTCTACCTAAACCTCAATGAGCAATTAATGGATGACAACTAGATAAACAAAGCATAGTAATGTTGCTCATCAATTTGCATTAGCTTGTGTCTGTATTCTTCACAATTGCGTGTGTGCATAAATTCTGCTTCATCATATTCATTAAAATTTTACTGGCTTACCTGTATTACTGATAGCTCGCCAGCGGGCAACTCTGTTGTTTCATGGAGTTTCGCACGATTTGCTGCTTGCATTCATGTGATTCATGTTGTACTTTTTGTTTTAAAAATGCTTGAATGCATATCCAAGTTGAGCAAAGGGAATACAATTGCATAGAATGGCATTTTAACTTCATACACCATAGGTGTTTACGACTCACTTTCACATCATTTGCATGCTTGCATGTTGTTTTGATACATTGTTCTATGTTGTCTTTTTATTTTCAAAATGATGGGAGGCATAAAATGATTGGAGGCATATAAGTTGAGCAAAGGAATACAATTGCATTGAAAATGAAGTCAAAAGAGCATAAAAACATAAGTCGTGAGCGCGCAAATGAAATTCGCGAGCACGCAAAGCACCAAAAGAGAGTCAGTGAGTTTACAGGCCAAGTCGCGAGCGCGCAAATGAAAGTCGCGAGTGCGTGACGTGTTTTCCAGCCTGCGCAGTCTGTACTATGTTGGCCATATCTCTCAATATATAACTCCGATTTGGGTGATTCAAAAACTCATGTAAAGCTAACACATAGAGGAACAAATAACTCTTCTATGACACCTCCGATTTGGGTGATTCCAAAACCCCCATGTTAAAGCTAACAGATAGGGAAACAAATAAACTTATTAGTATGCCTACTTCTAATTCCATAATTAACTAGGTCAAAATCATGGTTGAAGTTATGGTTACTTCTTCCGCAACAACGTTGTTTCAGTAAAAAATCAGATATCTACTTCAATTTATTCATTCATCTCATGCTTTTTTCACCATTTTCAGTCTTCCTTACCTCAATATGGAAGCAACATATCTTCCATTATCAACACACCACACATTTTCATGCAAGGAAATGAATTAAACTAAAAGCATAGCACACCTTCACTTAACAAGGCTTGGAAGTTTCTTCGTTCTAGCTTCCTTCTACCTTGAGTCACCTCTCCATATACTTAAGAATTCTTATGAATATACTCTCAACCAATATCACCAATGATTCAAGTATTGAAAGTCAAGAAGGTTTTATTATTGAGGTGAATAGTTGAAATTAGTGCTGGGAATCTCATGACAATTGATGGGAAAGCAAGGGGAAAGTTTTAAGATAAAGGAAAGTAGTATTGAGGAATAGAAGATTGCATGAAGGAGATCGAGAAAGATAAAGATGAAAACATGGAAAAAGTGGAAGGGAAGTCTCGGAATACTCCAAAATATTCATGATTTTGTGTGTATAAAATTACCAAAATGGTCCCCTCAAGTTGTCCACTATGTTAACAACTTAATACGCTAAGCTTTTCTTTGTAGTGCAAGTCAAGCCTAATCCTTATAACTTTGTCTTTTGGTGTCCTTCAAAGTAGTCCACTTCTTTCCTCTATTTCAATTTACATCGGCATATCTAGGCCCACTCTCAGACTCTAATGGATCAAACCGGGTTTGGATCAGCCCGACATCGACTCTAAGCAACGACTCGATTTCAATTAGAAAAAATGGGAGTTTACATTGAAGTATTTCCCTTAAACCACAAGATTATATCGTATAACTGCCATTTTTGAAACAATTTATAATTCATTCAATCAATTGCTACCAAATTACTAAGGAAATTTTGGAATAGGTTTTTTTTTTTTTTTTTTTTTTTTTTTTTTTTAACAAATGAAAAGATCAGTTGTTTCCGTATCAAATTCAACCAAAAATTGCTCAATAAGAACTAATCTCCTACACATACTTATTAATTAGATATGCTTAAGGTGAATACTATAATTCACAGATTTTCATTTGTATACAAACAATCCCATCATATCGATCACCAAACTAAAATCATTTTATTTGCCATAAATTATTCAGTTTACTCTATTCTTTAGATTCAAATTATATTCAAACTATATATATATATATATATATATAACTAATGTCTAATAGCATTTCAATTTCAAAACCGTCAAGTTACTTTATTATCTTTTACTCTTATTTTATTATACGAGATCCTTAAACTTAGTCTAACTTATTAAACGCCCTACATGTATTAGGATCTTAATTTTACCCTGTCTAATACACTTACTACATATTAAACTCTCACTGTATTAGTTCCTGGATCATACTAATTATCCCTTAATTGTATACACTACCTTTATAATTCTGTTGACGATTCAATTTAATTACCCAACTTATCATTTTTCTACCACACACCCCTTTATATCCCTGAATGTCCTTAGGATTAGGTCCTTTTTCTTTTGTAGAAACCTCATATAGCCTCATAAAGCTTCTACAACTCGCAAATATTGTCATTACTATCGGCAAATCTTCCTATCTTAGTAATGATGACTCATAGACTCTAAATTATTTTTGCTTAGAATTTATTTCCATACAAGCTTAGTGAAATCAACATGAACCGCAATTTTTTTTTTTTTCCATAATCATGAAATCTCACAGTATACAAATTTTTATCTTAAATCCCCTGATACATCATTACTCTATTCTAATCACTCTTAATAATCATCAAATCTTAATAACCATGATTCCTAATTTATCAAAAACTCTAAATAATGACTATCATCTCATTTAAATCATACTAATTATACTCTCATATTTCCGGTAATGATTCTTTTCTTAATATCCATACAAGAACAGAACTAGCTCCATTGTCTTACTTATCTATTCATTGGTTACATCAAGGTCATAATAGGACATTATACCATTATGTCCCATATCATTCATCACTTCACTTAACCTATCTGTTACTATTTATATAACATAATTATCTAAATTTCTTAATTAAGTTCATTTACTTTTGCTCAGTTCATGAATTTCCAACATCTAGAATGCAACCATTATTTTAAACATAAAAAGGCTAAATCTCGTTAATTTTAATTCATAATCATGTCCTATTAACCCATAAGGTGCCACAATCCACACAATATCCGTCACTAGGTAAATAAAGATTAAATTAATCTATCTCTTATTAAGAATTACAATTTACTTTTCTTATAACCACAATAATTTATATTATTCCCTATATTCATACACATGAAAAGAGATATCAATACCACAATACACTTTACTCCACCAAGCAGTAATTACTTTTCATAATTAAAAATCACTTGATATAAATATTCCACCAAACATTATCTTTTACAAAAAATACTCATCATCAATTATTATTGCAAAGCACACCAAATCATTTATTATTTAAACCCTATAAATATTATTTATGTAATTACACCAATTAATATATATATTTCATCCAGAAGAATGCTTACCTCAATAGTCATAATAAATTCCACCAACCAACATCACGTAAACTTCATCAAATAGATATGCTAAAATCAATACTCTAATTAAGTAAATCCTAATGTGCTTGAATCCGAATCATTTAGTTTTCTTATCAATTCACACTAACAACTCAGTCTCAACATACCTCTTCCGTAGGCACACATATACACACTCAGTGTATTTTCATGTATATATTCCACGTCCAACACATATTAAATAACAGTAGCGTGCTTTTATCATTTACTTCAACCTATTAATCATATATCACTTATCACCTTACATACTTAAATTACAAATGAACATTATTTATTCCATAGAAGGATTTTTTTTTGGGCCACCTGCACGTTCGTCTGAATTTTCTCCTGCGTTTCAAAGCTTTTGATTACTGTCTAATAATAATTAATTTTTCCGTTTCATATTATGTTATTTTATTATAGTTATTTATGTTATTTATGACTTTTTGTAATTGCCTTAGTGCACACGTGCGCATCCACCCTGCACCAAAGACCGTCTGTTGTATTTAGGTGTCACTCCTTTGTTGGTTACGGCGATCCCACGTAGGGGAGTTTATATTCAATTTCCTAGGTTCCGCAAGTGACTTCTAAGGGCCCAACTAATGCTCTTGATTACACTTTGTCACGACCCGTTTCCGTGGGCCGGACCGCACTAGAACTTGGGTGGGCTTAAGGCCTCCCGAAGCCCGTTAGTAAGCCTTATTTGTATTATGCAAACGTCATTTACCTGTATGCAATAACTGCTGATGCAAGCCCAATATTTATTTCCAAGTTATGTATCACTAATACAGCTTCATATATTTAAATACTGACTTTTATTATTTTTACACCCAACTGGGATACAAATTGCACGTAACTCTACCTTTACATTTACATCGCCAGTTTCACTATCATTAACAATCTTCTAACTTATTGTCTACAATGCCATATGAGGTTTTCTTTCTTCTATTCATCTGAAAAAAAAATAGGTAGGCAGGCGTGAGCGCCAAACTCAATGAGTAGGGTTAGATAACCCTCTCACCCCACACAATCATACAATGCTAATGCTAAAATATTTTAATTTGGTAACTCGTTCAGTTATATGATCATGCAGGTTGTCACACAAATGGCAATACAACAGCAATCACAATTATTATCACATTCATTTAATCATATCACGTGGAAATTAGTCAGTGGCGTCACCTAAACCCCCGACGAGCCGTCCTCTCAAACAGCCCATCCTCTCAGACATGTGCACCCAGGGAGCCAATCCCCCATATCTAGCCGACCGGTCTAACCCTCACATGACCAGTCCTCTCATTCTTTTTACATTCTCTCTTTTCTTTTCCATAACATCCATATCATATCATCGGGTGCACACGGGGCGCCGATCTCTTCATTCTTACGGCGGCCGACGGATCCAATTTCAGAATTTCATCAGTTAATCGGACCCATAAATTTTACCAGGCGTCCTCACAAACCCATGAGTGACCCATTTCTCCCAATTTCCACACAAACAAAGCCACAGTATATATACACAGCACAACGTATTCAAGCAATTCTTATGCAACAATATGCAGACAGATGGTAGTTTAAACAATTATGCATTATACATTTACGTGATGCATGAATGCAAGCGGATGATACTAGTTATCTAACACTACTCCAGTTCTTTAGTGTCCTCTAAGGAACCTGCATTTTCTAAGCATCCTTTTCAGCCTTTTCCTCGTATGGTTCCGGATTTTATAAACCTTTACAGAAAAAAGAAAATTCTAAATAAGAATTTTAATTCGAAAATTAATAATTTAAGTACTCCTTATTAGTTTACTCCTTTATTAGTTTTGGTTATTAGTTATTTAATTCACTTAATTAAATTATACATATATTTCTAGATATATATATTGGGTTTCCTTATTTATCTATTCTAATGTATCACTTTTAAATAAAACGTTTAGGTATTTGTTAAGTAATATTTTATAATAATACGAATAAATTCATAATAATAATACGATTGATAATATAATATTAATAACAATAATCAGTTTAATCGTACTTCCTATTGAAAAATTCGACAACATTTCCTCTATAATCAGTACTACCCAAATTTTATATTTTTCCGCATGTCAACACACAGCCCATCCATCGGGCAATTCACATCAAACAATCCCGTCCATCATAACCATCATTTAGTAGTCACCCGTCATACATACATAGGCACTTGTTAATCCTATCTCTAATTCATTTTAAATTTCCATAATATCATATAATTACTTATACCGTAAATTATAATTTTCTTCTAGTTATACTTCTTAAAATTCCTGCAATTAACATATATAATTATTAGTTAAAATTCATATTTCAATATCAATACTGTAGTTACTTTTAATAATATTCAATTTAATTCACTTAATTACTCAATTAATTCGTTAATTAATTAACACGAAATTTATTCAACAATTGCAATTTAACTGCATAAATCTCCAATTTTAATAATTCAATTAATCTTATATCCAATTAATTAATTAATTCACGTTGTCAATTTTATACCGAAAATGGACAACTAAGCCTTACAATGTCCCGATGGAAAATCGGATTTGATTTCCGCGACCCGCGCGAAGAGGAGATCATTCTGCCTCTCGGAGTCCTCGCTCGAGTCTCGCCGGCCGGTCACCGGAATGCCGCCGTATACGGTGGCCGGAAAGTCGCAGATGCCCAGAACCAAGTGTCGTTCACGCCATCTGACTCGATTTTGCATAAGGAACCCAAATCTCAAATCAATTTCACCATTCAACACCCAATTGTCAAAAATCCTAAATCAATGCAAATTGAAAACTAGATCTAAATTTCTTCTCAAATCTCCATCCGATGATCAAATCATTAATAAAACTGTTGAAGATTCATTACCTATCGAGCTAAGCCATAGAAGATCACCGATATCGTCGAGCCTCACCGGAGAATCGCATTGGTACAGAGGAGGCAGTCGTGTCGCCGGGGAAGAGCTCGCGTCGTCGCTGCTGAGGGCCTGATCGGCATGACTGATGATGGCAACGTGACCGGTGGCAAGAGAGGGATCGATCGCCACCCACCATCGTCAGTCTGGTGGCCGGAGACAGAAGGAGAGGGAGGAGGGAGGGATCGCGCGCCTGGAGAAGAAGGAAAGGAAGGAAAAGAAAAAGAAAGAAAAGAAAGAAAAAAAAAGGCCAACGCTTCTAGACCATTTCGGTTCGATTCGAACCGGTTTGGTCTAATTCAATGATCAATGATTTGGCTCGATTCTTGCTCGGTTTGCAGGTTTCCTCGCCTTGAGTTTTCGAATTTTTTCAATCGGTTTTCAGTTCGGTTTTCTCACCGTGTTTGCAATAAATATTGAAATAAATTTACCAGTGTGTCGGTTCATTAAATTTAATGGAGAATAATAATTTTGAAATAAATTCGGGTTGTTTCTATTATATATTAATATATATATATATATATAATATATTATATTATAATATATTATATCTAATTAAAATTTGAAAACCAACAACCTCCTAGCCAGGGAACCCTGTGGCTTCAGTTGCTTGACAGCTCGTGCAAGGACGGGTGCGCCAATGGACAGGGCTCAACCCCACAGCGCGCTTTGCGATCACGGAGCCTGATTGTTCTGGGCCACAATGAATGGCAAATTGTATTTCCTTTCGTTCTTCAAACCATTTCAAAGCTTTTTTAATTTTGTTTATTTGGATTGAATCATTATTTATTGAAATCAAATCACAAAATTTAAAAAACCAATCAAATTAATTTTCTGGAAAATTTTTTCAATTAATATTAATTTTTGTCAAATATCATTCTAACATATGATTAATTATGAAACTAATCAAATTTGAAACTAATCAAATAATTAATACAATTTTTTATACCTTAAGAGGTAGGGATAGAAGTGGTACGCGTATTTTAGAATACACGCTCTGCTTCAATCCATTTAAAGAGGATATAAGTAGTTATCATTGAGTTTGTAATGGATATGGATAGTGAAATTAGTACCTGTAACAATATGGGTAATGAAATTACTATCCACAACAAATACAAGTAGGATACGAATAGAGATCTTTAGATACCCGTTACCCATTAACTGTTATATTAAACAAGTTTGGTAGTGGGTACCCTATTCATTATTAGTAAAAAATATATTTTAAATAAGTTCGAATTTGGATAGTTTAAGATTCGCGAGTACCCTACCTGTTTAAGAGGTGCTTTAAGCAGGTTTTAATTAGATACGAGTACTTAAAATGAGTATTTAAAACTGAGTTAGAACGAATATGAATAGTAAAATTTTAAACGCCTATACAGATAGTTTAAAATTTGTAGGTATCCACCCTACTTCCATCTTTATTTGAGGGGTGTATTATATTAAGATTCTGTTAGATTTTAAAAGATTTTTGAAATCTTTGGGTTGGATGGTGGATTTGGAAATAACTCTTTTATTCATACTTACCACTCTAAAATCTAATGTGAAATCAATAATTTTATAAGATGGTTCAAAAGCAGCAATTTTTTTAATGCCATCAAATTTATATAGATTTTCAAAAAGTTATAGTTGAATGCTATTAGACTTTTATAAATTATATAAGAGTCTGAATTGAATATCATAAATTTTAATAGACTCCAAAAAAAAATCTAGATTGAATACTATTAGAACTTTAAAATCTTAAAATTTAACAGACTCTTAATCCAATACATCCCCTTAATGTGAAAAATCTACTACTGCACTTAACTTACTGATTAACTTATATGATAAAGATAAAATATGTTGAAAAACTATTTAATTAACGTAGATGTTGAAAACCTATTTATATTTGGATAATTTAAATTTAGCATTTGAATTTTATACATTTTTCTATCAACTCTTTTTTTTTTATCAATCAAGTGTTTAAATTAATATTTCCTTCTCAATTCAATGCATTTCGCCGAAATTTCTGATTGAAAATCAAAATAAATTATTTAATTTACCCTATTTATGCACTTTATTCATTTATCTAGATTATTGCGCTTTTTTCTAATTCTTTTCATTATTTTTTATTTTGTTTCGGGATTTTGTTTCTATTTTGTTTCGGGATAAAAAGAGAATTAAAAAAATTATACTTTTTTAAGAAATACGAATTATACCTCAATAAAAAGTATAAAAAAATGAATAAAGAGAGATGAATTGGATAGATATTAATATTTTTTATTATTATATGAATAAAATTATTTATTTAATCTCTGGAAAATAATTTAGCCAAATGCCATTAATTGAAAAATTGTCGTTCAAATCCCTAATGAAGAATGTTTTTAAACTTATAAATTTATTAGTTTTTTTAGTATACGTGGGTCACATAGTACTGTTGGCTCAAGATTGTGATCCCTAAACAAACCAAATAAATTTAATATCTTGTGTATGCTAAAGTGATTTTATGTAGAATTTTAATGATGAAATTATTGAAGAATTCAAACTCCTACAACTCAAAAATTTTTATTGAAGATCATGAAGATAAATGAAGATTTTTATTGGCTAATACATTTATGAGACTAGGAATATCGTAGAATAGAGAGATAATATTATTATAAGCACAAAATAATTTTTATTATAAGCACAAAATAATTTTTTATCTCCTTCAAAATCATTTTTGAAATATTTTAATTAAATATCTTAGAGAAAAAGTTTTAATCATTGCTCTTCACGTTAATCCAAATGAAAAAGGTTTTTGAAAAAACACTTTGGAGTCTATTAAATGTATTTTTTTGCAAAAGTAGTCATATTTCTGATAGAACTGACATTTTCTGATGAAAAGTAACAAAATTTTCTAAAACAATCTCTCCATCTCCAAATTTTGTATATGTAACTGTGAAAAGGTGGTCTGACAACTTTTAAATATATTTTATACACCGACTCTTTAACTTAACATGTTAGAAATACTTATTGCTCTTTAAAGTATAGCCCAACGTTATTTGATAATAGAAAAATCATTCCCTTTTTGTATAAAAAGGTCTCTCTCTCTAAAAAATTTTGGGCAAAAATAAGAGATCATTTTTTCAGAGATTCAAATCTCTCTATTCAACCCTCTTTGCTTTTTTTCTTCTCCATTCTTCTAGAAATATTCTTAAGATTCTGTAACAACTCTTTTGAAGAACGGTTCTGATTTTACTTTCTATTTTCAAATCTATTTTCTATTCTTATTGTGCTTATAGTTGTATTTCCTTTGTCTATATAGATTCGTATAATCTATTGTAGGCTAGAGATTTTTAAAGAAAAACATTTGTGTATAGCGGCTAGAGATTTTTAAAGAAAAACATTTGTGTATAGCTTAGGTTGAAAAACTATGTTGTAAAAGTTATCAAGCAACCTTCTCCTTACTGAGATTCTAATGTCTTGATTCTGAGTTTTTTTGTTCTCTGTAAAACAAAAGGGTGGAGGTCAACTAAAACATTTGAAAATCTAGTGGGTTAAAGATTATATCTATGTTTATAATCTATTTATTTAAACGTTGGTTTGTCTCTTACCCTTTAAAAAAGATAATATAGGATGATCTCAAGATGATTCTTGGAGAGTGAATGTAGACGATTTAGTACCGAACTACTATAAAATCCTCTGTTATTCTTCTTTTAATTTCGGAAGTCTTGTTTAATTATATTATAATTACACATCTGTTTATATTTTCAAAAATGCAATGCAAAGTTGTTTATGATTTTCTAATTCTAGAGTGTAAAAGCTTTATGTTTATGGACTAATAGAATTCTAGATTTCAGTATTATAATTTCTCCAAATTTTAATTTATCCTAATATATTAAGAATAAATCATAAAATGAATTATAATCAGTTTTCTAATCTTTCATAAGCTTTATGAAAAAGTTATAATCGTGATAACTGTCTTTCAAGAAGTCTTTCGAATTCCACTTTAGAATTCTGACTTGAGTTTTAAAAGTTAATTTTTAGAAAGCCCAATTCACTTCTCTCTTGGACTGTGCCATATAAAATGGGACCCACAAATATGATAAATTTTATTGTATTTAAAATTCTAAATTCATGTTACGTCTCAATCAAATCTAAAATATAAAATAATTCATAAATTTAAAATATATACAAATTAGATTCTACCGTTCATCATTCAATCAAATTACCTAAGAGGATTATTTAAATGACAAAAAAAAGAAAAGGAAAAATGCATAACATCCTTCGTAAAGTTTTTTGTCAAAAGCAATATTCACAACCTGCGCATTACGCGGGCTCATGACTAATACTGAATAAAAGAGAGCTCTTGAATTTTTTTTTTTTAGGGCCCGTAGTAAGCCCTTGAAACACTACAAATTTGCTATCTCAAATCTAATTTTAAACATTTCGCCCAAATTATATAAACATTTTAAACATTACAAATTTCCCTGCCTACAATACACTATATTTAATAATTACAGGCTCACGAAGTATTTTATCTCCATCGTATCAATATACACAAGCTTAAAAGTATACAAATTCTATAACTGCGGAGTTCACGACGATGTATACATATAAGGTTCTTCGGATCATTACTCTATTTATTGATCAATTACTAAAAAAGTGATAAGCAGCAGAGTTATAGCTGGGATTTTAAAAAAAAACGTTCTTCCTGAAAAGATTTAAAACAAAAGAGATGTGAGTTTATTAGAGGAATAATAATTGATTGCACAGACACACGCTATGTCACACAAATTGGATAAATATATCAACCTAGTCATGCCGGAGCAGTTGATTGATGTCGTTCGACGTACAGTCTCAGTCTAGCGTACGAAATGTAGTGCATTAGTCAACTCTAGCTATCCATCTATGATATCGTGTTAAGCATCTTTCAATGATGGAATCAACATTCACGTGGATTAGTATTGGTCTTGGCCGTCACCGAAACCCCCCGATGAGCCGCCTTCCACATGGCTCATCCTCTCCATAAACGTGTGCACCAGGGAGGCCGATTCCCCCATACTGGTGCATCCTCAATCCCACTTGACAGCCCCATCTCATTCTGTCCATACCCAAAACAGGAGGGCAAAACACCGGTCGTCTGTCCACCAAATCTAGAGGTCATCAGGGCGCTCACAACAGCGAGGCCACCCTGACGGCTTGCGATCAAATCTAGCATTCTCATCAGGTGCCGCCCAAATAAAGAAAGCCAAACCTTAAGGTTTTCCATATCATCCAAATCCACAACCAATTAGGTAACACATGGGCGCCGATCTCCCATTTATCCGCGGCCGACGGTCCAACCGCCCTCACAAACCAAGTGAACCCACTTCATCCACACATTCCACACAAGCAAAGCAGCGCAGGCCAATATCACACAACACAAATTTTAAATCAAAACATTTGCAATTAAAATGCAAACATACCTTGATTCAGAGTCTGAAACTATCATAAGTTGAAAGCACAATTAAACATTCATTTCTCAAAATGCAATTAAATAATTAAATAACAATTTAATACTATCAATAAACAATAACGATAAAATAAACAACTAATGAATAAGTAATAATAATAATAATAATAATAAACAATGGATAATGAAAATAAAGTACATTAATTACATATATAGGATATAATGATTAAAGTAAATTAAAATGCACCTATTATTTTATTTTGCCATTCATATTGATTAGAAATTATCTTAACATAATAGAACTTATTCTAATTAATCGATTATTTATTAAACACTAGTCTAGGTTCTACCCGGATAATTTCTAGCAACAACTGGCAGCACCTCCCCTAAAAATTGGACTATCTACCTGCTCAAATATTCACAATATATATCCAGTCTCTCTCTCAAGCATCATAGCCCATCCGTCGGGCAATCAACAATTTAAGTCCCATCCTCCTTGTTCAGTACAAGTATAGTCAACCATTCCACTAAAATTAAATCTACAAATATATAATAACCTCCAACATGTTCGCAAATGATTTTATTAATTGTCCTCTAACTAAATTATCCAATTAAATGTACAACTTTATTAAATAAAAACTTAGCGTTCATATAACGTTAAACATCTAAACTAGGCCCCACTAAAAATCAATGCTGAACCTATAATAAAAATAATTCAATATACTATATTATATGTATATTTCTGACTAGTATATCTAAAAGGGGCACCCAGTTTACCTCAATAGCCTGCTGCCCCCACCAACGAGAAATAGCTCCACTTTGACTTAAACTCTTATTATACAGTAAACAAGCTAACTCATTTCCCATCAAAATTTAAACTTAACAAACAACATATAATTCATATCAAAGTAAAGAAACTCAAGGAAAAAGCTGAAATCGTCGCTTGCCAAATCTAAAGTTTTACTAAACTTCTTTCGCCAAAACCCTGCTGTAAACTAAATAATTGATTCATATTAGGTTAAGACTTCAGTTTATAGTTCAATTAAAGCTTCCATTTTCCCTTCCATTTGGCATACGTCTACCCATTTCCCATTTTAATTAAAAGCAAACCATGATTCAATTTGGTTTACCTCTAGCAAGAATAATTATTTATCGAGTACTAACTGTCCATTTAGCCTCAAGTATTAGTAATGATAATTGGTTGATAAAAGTTTGATGCTAGTGCTTTAGCTTAGGAATTATACTACACTTTCATACATTATATTATAGCTAAGCAGATGGTCTCAAAAAATTCTAAGTTTAACATGTATAGATAATAGCTAGATTTCTCATTCCTAGACCAAAACTGTTAACCATAATAACCCCACTCACACCTTCACTCAAGAAACTCAAATAATAATTCCTTACAGTAGCTATGGCCTTATATAATTCCTGAGCAAAACGCAGGCAGAGCGAGAAATGTATAGTTCCTATAGCCATATTATCATTAATTCATAATACCCCTTAAATAAAATTGACAGGATCTATAAACATATTATAATATGATTTAGAAATTAAAGTACCTAGTTTAAACAACATTAGCGTCGGAAAAATTAAAACTTCCGGTTAGGCATGACCGGAAACAGCTCCAACTATCTAATATTCCCACCGCCGGGACGTTGAGGAAAACTGGTAGCCGATGGAGTCACCAAAGGGTGTTAAGAAGGTGTAACCAGCCAGCCCTGACTGGTTTCGCCGGAAATAGCAAACGAAAATTCGGCGAGTCGACGATGTCCCGATCGCCTAAGCACCGCATCTCGGCAGCCTCGCTTAATTTGCTGCGCTAAGCCTTGAGTACACAACAGAGGTGAGAGAGAAAAAGAGCAGGCATGGGACGGTCGGCGGGAGGCGCGATGGAAACGTCGGGGCGGCGGCTTCACGGTGACCGGAAAAAATAAGAAAAGCAAATAAGGGGAGGGAGAGGGGGTGTCAGCGCGCCTTGGCGCCTTGGCGGCAATGGAAGAAGAAGGGAAAAGAAAAAAAAGGAAAAAACAGAAACAAGAAAGAAAAAAAACAGGGAAAAGAAAGAAAAAAAACTCCTGTGGCTTCCTACACCATTCTGGTTCGGATCTCGAACTCGGATTTTGGTCTAATGGTAGATTGGACTTTGGCTCAATTTGCTTGGGGTTTCGAGTTTTTTTCGCTTGCGTATTCAAAAATCGGAATTTGGTTTACCGGGTCCAGTTTAGCCAATAATAAAATACTAGCTGGTATATATTATCCATGGCTTGAAATAAAAAATTTACGTTCAAATGAAAATCTCTTACGAAAATTAATTTTCTAGCGGAGGGTTCGTTTCAATCTCCCCCCCTTTATAAAAAATCGCTCCCTGCGAATTTTTAAGATAATGACAAGAGATAAGAATCTGCAACTAACAAGACAGCATGGTTCAAGAATATTTAACAAACAAATTATCATTTGAATTGGGACATCCAAGAATGAATGAATAAACAGGTTTCCATGTAAACTCAAACCCCTTTAAACTAGCAAACAAGGTTCATCCACGTCAAAATGTATTCGTTCAACCCATGCTATTTACATCTATTGTCATTGATTAAAAACTCACAGGGAAAATTAAGTTCTACTACTTAAACCTCCAATTCTTCGATCAGTCAGCCTACTGAAAATCTCTTAGAAAGTCGTTCAATAAAACCGAGTTTAGCAGTAACACTGCATAAATAATAATAATAATAATAATAATATAATAATAATACATATTTTTCTCAAAGATATTTTAATTTTATTTGAAAATTTAAAATCTTTATTACATATGTCCATTGAAAACCATGCTTCCACTAAGTTGAAAATTACACAATGGTAATGTCAAAAAGCTTTTCCATCAATCTAACCAAAACACATATCTCTATCGAAGCAAAAAATATATGCGTAAGCGATTTAAATTAGCAGTAGGCTTACGAAAACTAAATAACATAATTTGAAATTTGATTGACTTATTAATTAAGGATTAACCTCATTTAGTTTTACTTATGTTATTACTACTATCTTTTGCTAACTCAAAAGTTCGAAAACTAATTTCTTTAATTCAAAACTTTAAGATAAAATAATCCCGTTCTTGTTGTAACTTTTCATGGTCTCATTAGTGTATCACAGGGCGACTTGAGCTCACTCTTCTCTTTGGTTTCCATTACCCATACGTAAGTCCAAAATTATTTCCCTTATAATATTGTTACTATAGACTGGTGCAACTATTCCCCAGTTATCAATGCCTCTACAAGGATTTTAACCTATCTTTCCTGTTTAAAGACCATCAGTTTCTCTTTAAATACTTAATCTATCAAGTTACCCTGAAACTTATCATCAAATGGTCTTTCATAATAACACCTTTCATCTCTCTAGGGGGGGGGGGGGGCTCTTTATATTTTTAATAACTTTCATTCCACAATTTATTTGCTATTAGTTCTATTCCTAAGGATTATTAGATACTTTATTAATTATTTATGTGCCTCTTGGTTTCCTTTCAATACTACTAATCATACATTGCTCGATGACTTAACACTAATCACCAACATTTTCAAACACCATTATTACATGCCCAAAACATATCCACCTAAAAACCTAATATTATCCAATACTAAGGTTTTTAATAAATTTTCCTTAATCTTGACCTCAATGGCTACAATTCCCATTTCAGGTCCTATATCATACGGAATAGACCACTAATAATCCATACTTCACTTTAACTCCCATAATTTCTCTAGCTAAATCAATTTATCCATTTCTATATGGGAGTGTTTCAATTATACCGTCGCATTATAAACAAAATCAAGTCCCAACATTAATGCGCGCTTTACCATCCAAAATATCACACGAATCAATCTCATCTAACTCCTTAGAGTCTGATTTAAAATATCTGCTACTTAATCTTCGTTTACTCTTTTGTCCATATTCTCCTAGGATTACCAATTCAATAACCATAATGCCAACATTTTAATTAGTCTCATTTAGAACCAAGTTATTATGGTACCTCATTGTGAAACTATAACTTAGCATCTATCTATTGACTAAACCTTATATCAAATTTCAAATATTCAACTCCACCTGTCTCACCAATCTTTAACTATCAATGTTTGGACTTCAGAATATTCACCAATCATAGTAGGATTCCATTCAATTCCTCTCATTGTTTAATCTACCACCTCTACTCCTCATATATATGTACAACTCGTTCATATATTTATTCTTATACCCCTAAAACTGATTACAAGTTCATTTCTTAAGGTTATCTTTCTCTCTATTACCACGCATTAACAGTCTCTATCACTCCACAATTTTAGTAGCAACTTAACTCCTATTCCAAAATTGTCTACTCGACCTTTCTAACGTTTCGTGTTCTTGTCTTTGACTATGACACTATGCTACGCTTACATTTATCATTGTTTACTTCACTTATCATTACGCATCCCATATCTTTATTCTACTAGCCCACGTGATATAAATAGACAACTCCAAAAATAATTTTTTTTTTGTATATATAAAATAGTCATTTTTGAAATTATGTATCATAATACAATTTAATTTCAAAATCAAGATGGGCATTCTTAACATTCAACATACAACAAGTAAATAAAATGACAGATATTTTACTATTTTTGGATAATTGCTAAAGAAATTCAAGTAGCCGAGCTGACATACTACAAAATACCGATTCCTAATCACCCAAAGGTTCAACAATCACATACAATAGAAAACCCTATTTATTTGTCCACACTTAACCTATTTACGTGTAGGTTAATAGAGCTCACATTGAAAAGTCAGTGTAACTGGGTGTGAGTCAGGCCAAATCCCACTACCAAACAATATGCTCTATTCCCTAGCACCTAAGGCGTCGTTCGATACAACTCTAGCCCCATATGTAGGTATTGCGATGGGTTTCATCTATTGTCCCACTACTTTCACTCAAATCCTCAGATTTATTTCTTTCTATGGACCATTGGTTTACCAGCAGGTTATGTGATTTTCCTTCATAGGGTTCAGTGCGTCCACCCTCCCTAAGAAGGAAATTCCGCAAGCTCCTTCCCTTATGTTGGTTACGGCCGATCCCAACACAAGGAAATTCCTATACTCCGCGCAGTTGTGTCCTAGAAACCCTAACCTTACGCTCTTGATACCAACTTTTGTCACGAACCCGATTCCATGGGCCGGACCGGCACTAGGGCCCAGTAAGTTAAAGCCCAAGGCCCGCTAGTAAGCCTGAACACTACAAATTTGCTATTTCTCAATCTAAATTTTTAAACATGCAGCCGCAAATTTATAACATTTTAAACATTTACAAATTTCCCTGGCTATACAATTAACTATATTTATAATTACAGGGCTTGCCACAGTATTATTCCATCTATTAATAAATACACAACTTAAAAGTATACAAAATTCTATAACTGCGGAGTTCACTGAGGATGTATACATTATAAAGTCTTCGGACATTTATCTATTTAATTGCATCAATTACTAAAAAGTGGAAGAGCAAGCAGTTATAGCTGGGGATTTTAAAAAAAAAAAGCTACTTCCTGAAAGATTTAACAAAAGCAGATGTTGAGCTTTAACTTAATGAATAATAATTATTGCACCAACACACGGCATTCCACAGCAATTGTTATAAATATAATCAAACCTAGTCATCCGACTAGGTATATGCTCACACAGCCAGGTCACACAAATGGACATTATCACCCAGCAATTCACAATTATTAGCATCTTCATATAATCCACATCACGTGGGAAGTTGGGTCCCCTGTAGGCGTTCACCGAAACCCCCGCATGAGCCGTCCTCCCACGACATGGCTCATCCTACTCCATAACGCTACTGCTTTTGGCTTCTAGCTTGCTCACCTAGGGAGCCGATCCGGCCATACTGCCTCGACGCTGGGCATCTGCCGCCGAACCCGCGGCCTAAATCTCCCTCACTTGGACCAAGCCCTCTCAATTGTTTTTTTTTGCTCATTTCTCTCCTTTTTCTTTTCCCATATCCAGTCACTAGGATGGCAACCTCCGTCGTCTCCATCAAATCTAGATCATCTTCAAACGCTC